>SJXQ01003029.1:375240-409995 GCA_006408695.1 Aepyceros melampus | reverse complement strand
TCACTTTCAACAAGAGGCTTTTTAGCTCCTCTTCACTTTCTGCCATAAGGGTGGTGTCATCTACATATCTGAGGTTATTGATATTTCTCCCGGCAATCTTGATTGCCTTTTCTCATGATGTACTCTGCATAGAAGTTAAATAAGCAGGGTGACAATATACAGCCTTGACGTACTCCTTTTCCTATTTGGAACCAGTCTGTTGTTCCATGTCCAGTTCTAACTGTTGCTTCCTGACCTGCATACAGGTTTCTCAAGAGGCAGGTTAGGTGGTCTGGTATTCCCATCTCTTTCAGAATTTTCCACAGTTGATTGTGATCCACACAGTCAAAGGCTTTGGCATAGTCAATAAAGCAGAAATAGATGTTTTTCTGGAACTCTCTCGGTTTTTCCATGATCCAGTGGATGTTGGCAGTTTGATCTCTGGTTCCTCTGCCTTTTCTAAAACCAACTTGAACATCAGGGAGTTCACAGTTCACGTATTGCTGAAGTCTGGCTTGGAGAATTTTGAGCGTTACTTTACTAGTATGTGAGATGAGTGCAGTTGTGCGGTAGTTTGAGCATTCTTTGGCATTGCCTTTCTTTGGGATTGGAATGAAAACTGACCTTTTCCAGTCCTATGGCCACTGCTGAGTTTTCCAAATTTGCTGGCATATTGAGTGGAGCACTTTTACAGCATCATCTTTCAGGATTTGAAACAGCTCAACTGGAATTCCATCACCTCCACTAGCTTTGTTCGTAGTGATGCTTTCTAAGGCCCACTTGACTTCACATTCCAAGATATCTGGCTCTACAGTTGAGGGTATTAAGTGAAGTTCCTCCGTAGGTAGTGGTACAGCAGAAGCCCAGGGAGGAAACCTAGGGATTAGCTCCAGCCAGAAAGCACGACTATCCTCAGGCTGGAGGGACTAGTGGTGGAGGCTGTTACTGAAGCTCAGGGGCAGATAAGAGCCAAAGCCCCAGAGGAGAACCCAAGATTTCAGCAGATATTAGCAGATAGAAAGGTGAGAAGTATTCCACTTTGCTGTCCGCTCTGCTCTCCAGTCTTCTGCCTCCGCCTCCTGTTGGTTGAACCCAGCAGGTTGATTCCCTGTGACTCTGCAGAGTTGGGGACCAGAAGGGTTGGATCTGTTAGCCCAGGGCCGACACAACTGCTATCTGTTGATAGAGACAGCTGCTGTGTATAAGGTGACCTCCTAAGGCGGCCCCGGCAGGCGTGCACAGCGGTGTGGTTTTCTGCACAGCACTGACCAGATTGCTTTCGCTGTTTCTCTCTGGAGAGGAACCGGAAGTCCTTGGCGGCAGGGACTGTGTTGCAAGCATCTAGGTATTTTGGGCCCCTGGCACATGGTGGGTACGTGTTTAGGTTTTTAACAGATTGCTTCACAACTTACATTCCTGGAAGATGTGTTTCTCAGAAAACTTTTCTTTCTTTCTTTTTTTAAAGAATATGTTTGCATTCGCCAGTACCCTCTCCTAGAGGGTAGGAAGGATGAGGAACCTAGGACTATAGTAACATGAGAAAGAAAAAGAGCAGGAGCGGGGAGGGCCTGGAGATACAAAACCCGGGTAGGAACATTCTGGGGGGTTCATTAGAGTCTCATAAATAAATGTCTGGATGAGCCTACTTACCACAAGGGCTAGCTTCTCAGAATCCCTGCAGTTTGTCATTTTGGCCCCAACTAGGGAAAAGCAGAGGCCTCTGAAAAGAACATCCCCCAGCAACTAAAAATACTAGCCACTGATTATACAGAAATGTAATTCCTGGTATTATAGAAGAGAAATCAATTCTTGGTATGCTGTCAGCTTTGACTTTTTCTCCCAATATTTTAAAAATTATTCTAATCTCAGAGATTTTCTACACTGAGCCCACTACTGTCCTGACGCATGTGATGATTTATGATAACAGTAAATTTGCACCTAGCGTAAAGAAAGTATTCGATAAATATGTGTTCACCAAGTGAATGGGTGTATGGTTAGGAATCATAATTGAAAGCATTTGGCTGTTTTTCATAACACGAAATCATTGTGGAGAGTGCTGACCTAAACCTGTATGTTTCATTATTTGTACTATGTTGTGTGGCAACATTAGTTTACTTACAGCTCCTCATCACGGTTGGGCCTTCTCTCTTTCCTTCACAGCTGTTGTGTAAGCCTGGCACTTTGGGGTTCCTTGAGCCACCGAGGCAGACCAAAATTCAGAGGCAGGTAGAGTGTTCTTCTATAGGACGATGGTGGTGTCACGGGGGTGATTAAATAACATTATGCAAGTTTGCTTTTAAGCCGAGAAGCTCTGATGGCAGGGAGGAGCTTACATCTCCCTGCATTGTAATAACCCACGTGACCCCCTCTGAAGGCCAGGGTGTAGGCAGCGACAGTGGTTCCAAGCAGGAGGGGGCATACTCCATTTAGGAGAAATCGTGGGGTAGAATCGGTGGGATTTGGTGACCATGTTTATGTGAGAAAGGGGCGGAGTGGGGCAGGGTGATGGCAGTTCTTGACCTACGAGAGAGCCTTTCCCTACTGTTCTTTTTTTCCTTCCCTCATGCTCCAAAAAAGTCTTTTTTTTCCCACAACATGGAATTTAAGTTTACAGTTAATTACACGGGTCTAATCTAACCCGGAGATCCTCTAGGGAGAACCACACTCCCCCAAAGTAATTTTCATCTAAGTGGGGAAACAGTTTTAATACAATCAACAAATCATAGAACTTCTTCCCTTCTGCCCTTCTATGACTGTTACTTAGAGTTTTGTGGGAGGAATAACTTGAAAAGTGAGGAATAGAAATGTCGGATTTTTCTTGTCTCCCTTTTTAGCTATATTTGTTTTCTGAACGGATCTCCTGATCTTTGGAGCCTGGAGTACTCAGCAGATTAGGGCTCAGGTTCTTCATGTGTCAGAGTGCCAGGTGTGGATAACTAAAGGCATGTCAGGTACTGTGGGCTGGGTGCTGGATTTGTGTTTCACCTATGCTAGCTTAATATAATCCTCACAGCACTGTATTATAGATAGCAAAATGATATATATATATATATATATATATATATATATATATTTTTTTTTTAGAAGTAAGCAACTGAGGATGAGAGAATATAGGTAAGTTTAAGGCCATGCAAACAGGGAGAGAATTGCAGAATGTTAATTGCCTGATGGAATGAAAGGAAACTAAAAGCTCTGAGAAAAGGGTGGGCTTTTCCCCCTCCTTATGCCAGTTACCAGTTTACTGCTTGTCAGTCACAAGCTCACACTCTACTGCCTGATCTGCAGAAATGGTTCTGGACCCCTGAAATATTTTTTCACTAGCTCACTTGCTTGATGTTGTTCACCACTGTTGGTAGAAGACGCCAGAAGGACACTGCTGGGAGGAAGGAAGGCCCTGTGCCTCCTGGGTCCGTTGTGCTCCTTGGCAGCCCCATGCTGCGCGGGCAGCAATTAACATCCTAAGCTTTGAACACTATATAGTTTGATTACCTGTGTTATCCATATAGTGACTTATCACTAAGGGTGCTGAAGATTGTTTCTTTCCTTTTCTTTTTTATTGTTTGCCTCTTAAACCTTGGATAAATACATGGATAATCAAGAGTTGGTGCCATTTAGGAAATGTCATTCAACCAGATGACATCCCAGGCTTTTTGTTTAATGCATGTGAAGATGTTTGTTCTAACCTAGAATTATAATTGTTGTTCAGTCGCTAAGTCATGTCTGCAGCCCCATGGACTGCAGCATGCCAGGCTCCTCTGTCCTCTACTGTCTCCTAGACTTTGCTTCGTTTTATGTCCACTGAGTCAGTGATGCTACCTAACCATCTCATCCTCTGAATTATAATAACATGTGAAATAATTCAATTTGAGATTTATTTCTGAGGCTTTATAAATATTTGCCAAAGGATGTCACAGTATAATATAGGGTGATGTTTCTATTTGTCTGTACTGGGTTTTTTATTTGGTTTGTTAGTGCATTTCTTTACTGCTTTCTTGTGAATTTGGAAGGATAGACCTTCCAGAAAAGCTTTTTAAAGACTTTCCCTCCAGGTTGCTTTCTGCATTCCCTAGCTTTGAACTACTGCATTTCATGGCAATCTCTTGCTCCCTAACACCATGCAATGCATAATTTATCATTTTGTTTAAAACATTTGAAAGGGACAAATACTCAGCCTTTACCTTGAACCCAAGTTGGTACTTGATCTCTGTGTGCTGCTTTCATTTTCTCTACTTAACTTTTTATTTTGGTGTGGTTTTCTCCCTCAGAACTCTCCTAAAGAAACATTTGGCTCATTAAATATATTTTCAGAGGTTCAGACTTTAAATTTTTTTAAAATTAGATTTTATTGAAAAAACAATGTATAGAGAGATAATTGCCCATAATCTTACATTTAGGTAACCCATGTTGATGTTGAAGATAAATAAAAAACAGCGCATGTACGTGGTTAGCATACAAATGACACCAAAAGGTACAGAAAGAGAAGAAAAGCCTCTCCTCAAATATAGCTCTTACGTTTCTTGTGGTTTCTTCCAGGGGAAAAATGTTTTTTATATATATCTGTATCTGTCTGTCTCTGCTTTTCACATTTTTTTCATAAAAGGATTCAATTACACATTTTCTGTACAGGTTTTGGTGTTTTTCCTGTGTGTGTGTGCGTGCATGTGTGTGTGTGTAAGAGCTCTTTCCCATCAACATACAGATATGTTCCTTATTCACTTTAATATGATATGGTTAGGATTTCATTATTTATCCACATTATGGGTGTGTAGTAATTGGTTTTACCTATGTCTTAATTCTAGCTAGTTTAGTAACTGCCAGGTATTTGTGGGGAAGAGTTGTGGTTACCAAGTGGAGTTACTGTAGTTTGCCTTTTCATAAGTAAACATCCTGCTGATATATCAGTTTACATTCCTAATAGTGAGATTGCTAAGTCTTAGAATAAGTGCATTTTTAACTTTGTTATTATTCAGTCACTTAGTTGTGTGCAATTCTTGAGGATCCCATGGACTGCAGCATGCCAGGCTTCCCTGTCCTTCACTATTTCCTAGAGTTTGCTCAGATTCATGTCCATTGAGTTGGTGATGCTGTCTACCCATCTCATCCCCTGTCACCCCTGTCTCCTCCTGCCCTCAGTCTTTCCCAGAATCAGGGTCTTTTCCAGTGAGTTAGCTCTTCATATCAGGTGGCCTAAGTATTGAATCTTCAGCTTCAGCATCATTCTTTCCAATGAATATTCAGGGTTGATTTCTTTTAGGATTGACTGGTTTGATCTCCTTGCTGTACGGGGTTTCCTGGTAGCTCAGCTGGTAAAGAATCTGCCTGCAGTGCAGGAGACCCCAGTTTGATTCCTGGGTTAGGGAGATCTGCTGAAGAAGTGATAGGTTACCCACTCTAGTATTCTTGGACTTTCCTGGTGGCTCAGCTGGTAAAGAATCTGCCTGCAATGTAGAAGACCTTGGTTCGATCCCTGGGCTGGGAAGATCCCCTGGAGAAGGGAACAGCTACCTTTCCAGTATTTTGGCCTGGAGAATTCCTTGGACTGTATAGTCCATAGAGTCGCAAAGAGTCAGACACAACTGAGTGACTTTCACTATCCAAGGTACTCTCAAGTGTCTTCTCCAGCACCAGAGTTCAAAAGAATCAATTCTTCAGCACTCAGCCTTTATAGTTTAACTCTCACATCCCTACATAACTATTGGAAAAAATCATAGCTTTGACTGTATGGACCTTTGTTGGCAGTGGTGTCTGTGCTTTTTAATACACTGTCTAGGTTTGTCATGGCTTTCCTTCCAGGGAGCAATTGCCTTTTAATTTCATGGGTACAGTCGCAATCACAACCCACTCCAGTACTCTTGCCTGGAAAACCCCATGGGTGGAGGAGCCTGGTAGGCTGCAGTCCATGGGATTGCTAAGAGTCGGACACGACTGAGCAATTTCACTTTCACTTTTCACTTTCATGCATTGGAGAAGGAAATGGCAACCCACTCCAGTGTTCTTGCCTGGAGAATCCCAGGGACGGGGAATTCTGGTGGGGATTGTACAGAGTTGGACACAACTGAAGTGACTTAGCAGCAGCAGCAATCACTGTCCACAATGATTTTGGAGCCCAAGAAAATAAAATTTGTCATGGTTTCCATTTATTCCCCTTTTATTTGCCATGAAGTGATGGGACAGGATGCCATGATCTTAGTTTTTTGAATGTTGAGTTTTAAGCCAGCTCTTTGACTCTCTTCTTTCACCTTCATCAAGAGGCTCTTTAGTTCCTCTTCGCTTTCTGCCATTAGAGTGGTATCATCTATGTTTCTGAGGTTGATATTTCTCCTGGCAGTCTTGATTCCAGCTTGTAATCCATACAGCCTAGCATTTTGCTTGATGTACTCTGCATATAAGTTAAATAAGCAGAGTGACAATATACAGCCTTGATGTACTCCTTTCCCAATTTTGAACAAGTCCGTTGTTCCATGTTCAGTTCTAATTGTTGCTTCTTGACCTGCATTCAGGTTTCTCAGGAGACAAGTGAAGTGGCTGATATTTAACTTTGATAAACGTTACCAAATTGTACTCCAGAAAGGCTACAGAGATTTGTTGTCTTTTACCAAGGTTGTATTCTCAATCTTCTGCTCCCAGGCTCTGTAAATCACCGGACTTTAACAGTTTTGCCAGTCTGATAAGTTAAAAATGTTATCTGCGTATTCACTTGCTTATCTTTAATTACAGGTTTAATATCTTCCCATAGGTTTGTTGAGCATTTGAATTTCTTTCTGTAAATTGTCTGCTCTTGTGCTTTATGTTGTACTCTCTTCTTCCTCTTTTCCCTTTTTCTTCTTCCCTATAGGGTTCTGTATCTTTGTCAAATTGATTTATATGAGCTCATTTTAAATTAGGAAAATTAGTCCTTTTATATATGAATTGCAAATATTTTTTCTCCTGTTATATCCTGTCTTTCAGTGTTCATTAAAAACATTGTTGCTGTAAGGAATATAAAACTTTTTTTTTTTTTAAGAAATGAAAGAAGGGTGGAAATTTAGAGAAGTTGCCCATACTTTGTGCTGTGTTTAAGCCCTAGTAGTTGTGGTTTGGGAGAGTGTGTCTTCTTAGCCCTGGAAACCCCATGCCATCTGACACACCGAGGCCACTCAGAAGGAGTAATGGGTATTGGTGTCCTTCCAACCTCCAAATTTGCCTAGGTCCTCAGTAATTTATTGGGTTTCTTAAGAGCAGGTGAGCTAATGAACAGCCATATCTATAAATGCCAAATTTAGCCACTTGATGAGATCATTGCTGGTGGCCAAACACCATGGATAATTCTCACTTCTGTATGTTAGCACCTAGCACAGTTCCTGAAATGAAACACTGGGTATTGAATTTATGGATGGAGACCAGGAGGAGCAAGAAATTCTAGGAAGAGATGAGCAGGAATAATGAGCTTGAGTGAAGGACTGACTTTAGAATGCTCTAGTTGGCTTGATGTGTGCATGCCTGACCTATGTATGTCCCTAGTGACCAGAGCACTTCGTGTCCCACCATTGTAACCCCTCTTCATTTAGCTCTAGACAGCAGGGGTGGTTCTAAGATAATGATACATTATTTATCTCATGACAAATTTTATAGAATATTGAATGTGGAAATAGTGAACTGGCTCCAAGTTCACTGGAGCCAACCTCTTCTTTCTTTGTGTTCACATGGTTACCTGTCCATTGGCCAGTCCGAATCATATCTATTCTCTTGTGAGTAGAGTGTTACCAAAACAATATTTTAAAATCTACTTTTAAAATCATGAAGAGATCAAGAATGGGTACCTCTCCAAATTTCTTCAAAAAGCAGACTTCTCATTTGAACATTGAAAATTTAAGATTCTAGTTAACAAGAATTGAGTGTATAAAGGCTCATTTTATATACATAATATAAATTATGACTCAGCATGTATCCAAGGCAAATATTTATTTCACTAGTTCTTTATTTAATTAAATATCTCCAGAGAAGATTTTAAGGATTTCTTAAAAGTTTATATGTATATATATATATTATATACACTTCATACTTTCACACATACAGAAAGCCTTTTAACGGTATCCTGTAAGGGGCAGTATTATGGTACAGTATTTTCTTGGTTTGACCTACAATGCTACTCCTTGAAAAGTATCAATAAATCTTAATTTCCAATAGGATCCTGGTCTCTTCTTCAAGCCATGTGACCTAAGATGAGATGGCTAATGGCTTTGTTTACTCTTCATAGTTCCGTGAAGGCGGTTGATTCTGTTAAGCTGAATTTACTGAAATAAGAGCCTTACAATAGGAAGACAGATTTATTTTTGAGAAAGCGAATGCTAAGCTTTGACTTCTGCAACTGTTCAGTGATATTCAGTGCACAACTAATTGGACATCAGAACATTTAGAGAACCAGCCATTGTTGTTCTGGATGATCATGGTGCTTATTAAGCCTTCCTTTCAGTGCAGACTGCTGAAATAAGTGATGATGTCATTAATTGGTCTTAACCAGATAAATTTTTTTGTAGTTTGATAATGGCACTTTTCTTTTCTAAACAGGATATTGAAATGAAAGATAAATGGGATGTTTAAAAATTCGTAGTTGTGACAAAGGGAAGCTCACAAATGATTTTTCGGGCGCAATAGTTCTGTACCACCGTAATCCACTTTGTACCTCCAGCTTTAGCTTATTAATCAAGTTGACTAAATAAGGCTGACAGACATTCTTTTGTAAATTTGTCTTTGACATTTTATACAGGAGGATAAATGAATAAGATGAACGGACTCTACTTTGAAAAATGAGTTTGTAAAATCAGGGATGTCTGTGGTTTGTTCCACTCAGTGAGGGTGGGTTGGCAGGTGAGAACTTGGTGCCTTGTCAAAAGGCATCACATGGGCCTTAGAGAAACTAAACAAATGAAAAATAAAATACTAATATCAACAGCTCCCATTGTTAAAAAAAAATAGACGCTTTGAGGAAATGCAGAACTTTTGTGGGATATTTTTGATTGGTGTAAATTTTTGGTGGTTATACACCTTTTGGAGGAATGCTTTGCAGTTGAAGTAAAAAATATGAGCCACTTGAGAATGAAACTGGTGAGATGAACAGGGAGTGGGAAAGCAGAGGCTTTGAAAATGGAAATTTCTGCATTTGATTCTTGTGTTGCCCCTCAGGGCTGTTCGCAAATAGGGAATACGCTCTCTCCAAGCCCCCGTTTTTTTAATTTGTAAAAGTGGAGGTTAAAAGACCTACCTCAGAGAGTTTTGAGAGAGTAGATGAATTTGTCAGATAGTCATCACTGGACAAATATGTGTCCTTCCTCTAAGGAAGTTTCTGGTATTGTGCAGATGGAGAGAGCAGCTGCCAATAACGGTCTGGGTCTGCTGACATCGAATGGACCTCTTACAACATCGGGTATGGGAAATGGGGCTAGTTGAGAACTTGCTGTTTTTCAGGAAGGCAGAGGATGTGCTCTCTTATTAGAATGTGATAGTTAATGATTTTTCCCATTGCTGGCTCAAGTGTCAGATAATTGACCCTGGTTTATGTTGTACATTTCGAGATGAAGCTACGAGTCCCACTGAGGTCAATTATAGGCAGAAGATTTGTATTGGGGTGTTTGTGTTTCTGGAGTCCTCTGCCACTGGGTCTGGTCATACAGGCTAATTATCGCCACTGTGAGACAGCAAAGTTGCCTTGGCGGCAGCCGCATCAAAAACTGGTCACAACACATTGAGCCAGGGCACTTGGGAGCTTCCTGCCCAGGTAGCCTCTGGCCTCCGCGTGGCTCACAGGGAGGTTGATTACATCATTGTTGGTCATCAGACAGGCTCTGATGACGGTCCAAACTTCGATCAGTGCTTGATACATCCTGATCACATACTCATATTGAACATACTTGCGGCAGTGGAACAGAAAGTCAGTGCATGTGATTTTTTTTTTTTTAACCCCAGAAACATTTGTACTGGCATATAGCTGATTAACAATACTGTGGTGGTTTCAGGTGAACAGTGAGGGACTCAGCCACACATATACACGCATCCATCCTCAACCAAACTCCCTGCTGTCTAGGTTGGCATATAACATTGAGCAGAGTTCCATGAACTATACAGTAGGTCTTTGCTGGTTATCTATTTTAAATATAGCAGTATATACGGGAGCCTGGTGGGCTGTAGTCTGTATTGCAAAGAGTTGGACACAACTAAAGAGACAGATATGCAGATGACACCACCCTTATGGCAGAAAGTGAAGAGGAACTAAAAAGCCTCTTGATGAAATTGAAAGAGGAGAGTGAAAAAGTTGGCTTAAAGCTCAACATTCAGAAAACAAAAATCATGGCAGCTGGTCCCATCACTTCATGGGAAATAGGTGGGGAAACAGTAGAAACAGTGTCAGACTTTATTTTTTGGGGCTCCAAAATCACTGCAGATGGTGACTGCAGCCATGAGGTTAAGAGACGCTTACTCCTTGGAAGAAAAGTTACGACCAACCTAGATAGTATATTCAAANAAATCATGGCAGCTGGTCCCATCACTTCATGGGAAATAGGTGGGGAAACAGTAGAAACAGTGTCAGACTTTATTTTTTGGGGCTCCAAAATCACTGCAGATGGTGACTGCAGCCATGAGGTTAAGAGACGCTTACTCCTTGGAAGAAAAGTTACGACCAACCTAGATAGTATATTCAAAAGCAGAGACATTACTTTGCCGACTAAGGCCCATCTAGTCAAGGCTACGGTTTTTCCAGTGGTCATGTATGGATGTGAGAGTTGGACTGTGAAGAAGGCTGAGCGCCAAAGAACTGATGCTTTTGAACTGTGGTGTTGGAGAAGACTCTTGAGAGTCCCTTGGACTGCAAGGAGATCCAACCAGTCCATTCTGAAGGAGATCGGCCCTGGGATTTCTTTGGAAGGAATGATGCTAAAGCTGAAACTCCAGTACTTTGGCCACCTCATGCGAAGAGTTGACTCATTGGAAAAGACCCTGATGCTGGGAGGGATTGGGGGCAGGAGGACAAGGGGACAACAGAGGATGAGATGGCTGGATGACATCACTGACTCAATGGACGCGAGTCTGAGTGAACTCCAGGAGTTGGTGATGGATAGGGAGGCCTGGTGTGCTGCGATTCATGGGGTCGCAGAGTCGGACACAACTGAGCGACTGAACTGAAAGAGACTGAGCACGCAGGCACGCACGCACGCACACATGCACAAGTGCCTGTGATTTTATACTTCTTTCTTTTCCCCACAAAGGTAGTTTCTTTTCATGGTTTTTTTTTTCTAACTAATAATGTATTTATATATATGCTAAGTGCTAACAGGTAATACTTATTATGTAGTACTGTACTCTAAGTGCCTTGTGTAATCATATACCTAGTTAATCCTCATAAACTATAGTGTAGGTGCTATTAAATGAGACAAAAAACTGTGGCACAGAGTGGTTGAGTAATTTGCTCGAGATCTCACAGCAATAAACAGAGGAGCCAGGATTTAAATCTGGGTCATCTCTTGACTACTACTATATCAACCTTCCTTTCAATAAGACAATTAAGATAGTTAAAAAGAACATAAAAAAAAAAGAAAGAAAGAAATACAAATCCTGTGTATCCGGTGACATCCATTTTCAGCACTTTGGTGCACGTACTTCCAAATTTCTTCCTTGAACTTTGATGGAAAGTCCTCTCTCCCCATTTCTACTTCCAAGGGCTAAAGAAGCATTGTGAACAGCTTGTTATTTATGTTCCCAAATATACATGCAAACACATGCACAGGCGTAGATAATTCACATCCATTTCTTAATGTCCTACCATATGTATTGTTCTGCAAGGCACTTTTCCATTTAGTATATGCTGGACATATTTCTCCATGTATTGTATGTAATCTAACACATATATTTTGACTGATAATTTAGCATGAATTGTACTACTTCAGAGCATGACTGTACCATAATTTCTTCCAGTGTACTGCTTTCATTAATGGACATTTAGATGGCTATCCACTTTTCCCTACACCATTTACAGTAACTGCATATATTTTACTATGTGAAATTATTGTAACTTTTCTCTTATGAAATTCAGGTTCTTAGAAAGTACTAGGATGAACATTCTCACAACTGAGGATGTGAGTACATCCTTACTTCGTTACTTCCCAGTCCCTAACCAAGCTTAATGTTGAGGTATATTTTATATACTGGACATAATGTAAAATTCACCTCTTTTAAGTGTATAGTTCAGAGAATTTTAATAAATGTACTGCGTTAAAAAACCAACACCATAAATCAGTTATATTAATGGAACGTTTTCATTGGTCCAGTGAGATCCCTTTTCCCTGTTTACACTTACTCCTGTCTCACTCCCAACTCCAGATGACCACTAATTACTTCCGTCTCTACAGGCCTTTTCTGGACGTTTCACATACCCTGTCACTTTTAAGAGTTTAATATCCATGAGTAGTAGTTCTTTTCTTATTCTTGAATAATTTGGCTCACATAAACTCCTGGCTAGAATTAATTCATTATATTAGGGCTTAGTACTGTCTTTCTTGAATATTATTATTATATAATACATTTTTATCTTATGTTCACAAGCTGTGATTGTGAGGTTTCCTCAGTAACCCTTCCATATCAAAAGAGAACTGTTGGGTGGTTTTCAACTTGGTTAGTTAATTTATTCATGTGGTGGCTTGATAGTAATGGAGATTCTTGACTTAGTTTGAGAATATGTGCTGATTTCACAGAAGACATGCTACCAAGACATGTCAAGAACTTACCAGAACCTCACCTTTGAGAAGGAGTGCTAAAAAGTTCTTAGGTGTGATATCCCAAACCAGTTTGGGGTACTGTTACTTTCATATTGCTTAGAAAAGTTGGGCAACCCATTTGGACTGAACAACTCTATCGTGTTAAAATAATTTAAAAATTGCAAAAGTTACAGTTGCCATTCAGTGCTTTTATAAACTGTTTTGAATGAAAAGCTGATAATTTTAAAAGGATAATTTCATTTCAATATTTATTATTTCAACATCTAATAGTCCCTGCAAATACTTTAGACGCCTGCTCCCTGCATTTGTAGAGGTGTGACTAATTTGATTATTTTTATATTGTCTGTTTTGGGATTTCCATCTGAAGTACACACACATTTATTTTTGTTATTTCAAGTGAGTAATTACTATTGCCCAAAGAGCTTTTCATTTTTAAGAAGCTCAGAGAGAGAGTAGGGAAATAAGCAACAAGCCTGCCTCTTTTATTAGTGAGAAAAAATGCAGTATGATATTAACTATATGCTAAAATATTTGTTAGCACACCAGAACGTGAGGGCCAAGTGTGAGATTATTTCTGCGTGTAGTCCTTTGAAAGCATCTGGTACGTGGAAAAGATACTCCCAAGTCATACACTGAAGAGATATAAAATGATTCAGCATCACAGTTCTCAGATGCCACGTCACTTGTTGAGGTAAATTTCATCACCATCATCCCCGCACAGGCCCCCAAACTCATTTGCCTTTAGCGGCTCCTTTATGAGTCAGTGATTAACTTCTGTGGAAGGGAAAAGCTCTTTGTTTAAAAGCAATAACAGATTTACTTGACTACCTTTGAAACCTGAATGATTGCTTAGGTAACAGCTGTTGCATCTTAACGATCTTTGGCAAATGGGAAAGGCCGCTTTCTCAACTTGCGTTTGTCCTACACAGAGAAAACCAAAGCAATGTAGAGTTGTCGACGCTTACCCACAAAAGGTAACTCGTGTGTATAGAGGCAGAGAGTTGTAGACATCTAGGTACACCCAGGCACGTTGTCCTTCAGAACTGTTAGAAATTGATTTTCTCATTCGTGGAGGGGAGTGAGCTGTGTCCTAGAGGGTCATCGGAATGTGGTTAAAGCTGGCTGTGCCCTCCTCTTTTCCCCTTTCTCTTTAGATTTGGTGTTGTGGCCGATGCCGCTCATTTAAGGATTGGACCCGGTCACTCGCACACTTACTCTTTCCTGTACCTTCAATGCTTTCATCTTGCTTTATTGTGTACGATTTCAAGCTGCAAGATCCTTCTCTTGAACTGGCCAGTGACAGTATAAACAGACACTGCCTGTGACCATGTATCCTGCCTGGCGCCCACAGAGCACCCCCTCCTGAGTGAGCTCTTATCTAGGTGTGCAGTGACCCAGCACCTCAAGGTGCTGTTTGCAAAGAGTGTACAATTTGAATCTCTAAATCTAGCACCTGCATCAGATATCTTAGAGGATCAGATTCCCTGCAAGAGAACAGACTGTGGGAGTATTGATGTAAAGAGGATGAACTGTTTTCTGGGGAGTTTGGTTTGTTTTTGATCTTATTGAGTAAATTTAATAAATCAACTGATGTTCATATTTTGAGTGCCCCATATTTTCACAAGACTGGTCATTATTTACAAATGTATATCTTGTAAATAATGTTACCTTTCCATATATAGGTTTCTTCATTAACAGAGCCCCTGAGTTCTTGCTCAGGGAATCACTGAGGTGTGGGAACCCAGATAATTATTAGGAGAATCTTTGAGTTCTTTAGGGAGGCAAGATGTGAAAAATAATGCCATTTGGGGGATGTGGTTGTTAGTGGGGAGTGTTTTCTTGGATATCAGCCCTCTCTTTGGTGTTCCATATTGTCTTTCCTTCATAAACCATAATCTGATGTGCCGTTGATGATGTCCAGTCTTTATTTCTTTAAAGCCAGAACATGAAGGCTTCCCAAGCAGCTCAGTACTGAATCCGTCTAGATTTTAAGTTACATTTTCCCGTCAGAGTCTTACCTCCAATACACCTCATTTTTCAGCGATCATTATTTTTAGCTATTTTCATATTTCAGGTGTTTCTAAAGCATTCAGTTTAGTTTTATAAAAACAACAGCTCACTTATTTCAAACTCAGATTTCATTTATTACTTCATATTTTGTTAAATTATGTAATAACAGAAACAGGTAAACCTGCACTTAACAGGTTTAGAAGCAGATGTAACTTGAGTCTTGGTTAAGCATTGCACATCTGCCAGCAGGAACAGAGCTGTCAGGCTTGTCTTAGTTCCAGTCAGTGGCCGTGAGTGGTTACTTAGCCACCCACGTGCTTTAGTGTGTTGTGAGGGAGGGGTTCATCTAGTCTAAGATTGGTTAAGGTATCCAGGGGACCCCACCCACTTGTCACTATGCTTGTTACTATGAATTGCGTGGTGAGTTGTAGACGTTCAAGACACTAATCATCACAGTAACCCATAAAGGTGTTTTTTGGGCATCTAATCAACAAAAATAAGTAACCATGTGGCTAGAGTCATCAGGGCATGGATTTTGCCATCACCTCAAGGTCTGCGGGGCTTCCGGTGGTGCAGTGGTAAAGAACCCACCTGCCATGCAGGAGAACAAGAGACACAGATTCCATCCCTGGGTTGGGAAAATCCCCTGGAGAAGGAAATGGCAACCTGCTCCATCATTCCTGCCTGGAAAATTCCCTGGACAGAGGAGCCTGGTGGGCTACAGCCCATGGGATCACAAAGAGTCAGACACAGCTGAACAGTTGAGCACATGGCTTGCTACCTCGTGATATCCCTGGATTGGAGGGATTAGCTCATGAGTTAGACGTGAGCCAAAACTCCCAGCTAACTCAAGGCTTCTGCCAAGCTCTTCCTGTTACGTAAGCACTAAAAGGAATCCATGCAGATTACAGTGTTATTCTATTTATGATAATTAGTTCACAGAGTATAATCAGCTCATGTAGTGATTTGTTAATTTGGTACATTACTTGATCTACTTTTAAGAAGCAGTCATTCAGTTCAGTTCAGTTCAATTCAGTCTCTCAGTCATGTCCGACTCTTTGCAACCCCATGAACTCCAGCACGCCAGGCCTCCCTGTCCATCACCAACTTCCAGAGTTCACTCAGACTCACGTCCATTGAGTCAGTCATTACCTTCATCATTTTTGCTTTTTAGTTAGGCACCAGTTTCCCTCGTAGCTCAGTAAGTAACGGATCTGCTTACAGTGCAGGAGACCTGGGTTCGATCCCTGGGTTGGAAAGATCCCCTGGAGAAGGAAATGGCGACCCACTCCAGTATCCTTGCCTTGAAAATCTGCAGTCCACGAGGTCTCAAAGAATTGGACACAGCTAAGCAACTAACGCTAGACAGAAGAAGTTCATACCACTCATAACTTGGTAAACGATTTGGTGTTGAATGAGAAGAAAAGAGCAACTTTAACTCTTAACAGCCTGAACACTGAGGTCAAACTTGTCTTGCTTTCCTGCCTCCCAAATTAAATTAGCTATGACTTAAAGCAGAATGTGTAGACAGCTATAAAAAGATAAATAAATAAAACTCTCGTTTTTTTGCTATTGCATGTTTGTTTCACATAATCTCAGATTTATTTTTAGTTGCATCTCATAGTGCCTGGCACCAGAATTTGTATAGACCTCTTGAAAGATCACACCCTCTGGGAAAATTCACACTTTGAAAGTTACCAATAATTGCATGACAAGAGAAGTTTCTTGGTGGTTGTGGTTCTTGATCAAGTCCGGAAAAATTCTTCCCTGTCATGTGTCATAAAGTACGGTCTGAAAGGCATCTAACATGCCAGGGGAAAACCAGCATTATGCCATCACCCATGTCACCATCCCTGACTCTCATTTCTCTTGAAGAAGTCACGTGGCTGGTGACGTTTTGGGATCCACCTAGCACATACTCAGGCTTGTTAAGTATCAGCACTTGGATTCCTGGTGAGCACAGCAAAATGAGAAACACTGTAAGATTCATATTATCCATAAGATGGGAACTGACCAGTCTTTTAAGAAAAACAAATTTCTTCTAAAGGTTCAGAGAGAGACTTCCCTGGCGGTCCAGTGGTTGAGCCTCCACGCTTCCGCTACAGGGGGCACAAAGGGAGTTTGAGTTTGAACCCTGGTTCGCAACCTAGGATCCCACGTGCCATAAGGCATGGCCCCCCAGAAAAAATTCAGAAAGGAAGGATGTGAAAATGGAATGTTAATACTTTTTCCCTCTAACCCAGAGAATGTCCTTATGTGACAGTTTTTCCTCCAGTGTTTATGTGTCTATGTATAAAGAGGATGTATGACTCAGGGAGCAAAGGTGAGGAATCTGGATATTTGGGTAGGGAGTACCTTGCTCAGGGAAGATTGAGCACAGTCTCCTGAGGACACGTATGAGCAATAGGTTCTCCTTGTTTGGGGGCTTTTGTCAGCTCATCTGCAACCTCTTTTTCAGCTGCCCGTTCAGCCATTGCTTTGGTTACCTGTATCCTGGATGTCCATCCTAATAGAAAACATTTTGCCCAGAGAATCTTTTTTTTTTCTTGTTGAGAGACAGATATCAGATCCACAGTCTGTGTAATTATCCCCAGTAATTCTTCTCAGAACTCGTTGCCTTTATCAAATGGAATTTCTGGTGTATCATTGCTTAACAATGCCTCCTTATCTCCCGGTACTAGAGTTTTTCAGATATTTCTTGATTTCCTTATCAGCCTCTGGACCTGAAAACGAAATGTGGAGTGAGTGAGGAAATAGTAACAATGATAACACCTCCCCACCCTACCCCTGCCACATACACACAGGATAAAGCTTTAGAGTGTGTCTTCCTGGTAAATGGCAGACGATGATTTTGGTGTCTTTAAATTTTTATCGTCCATCTGATGTGAGGTGTTCTTCTTGTCAGTTTGACCTTTTTGCCTTTTTTTTTCCTCTTGTTGACTTGACCTGATTTTTTTTTTTTTTAATATGTATCCGTTCCGTTCCGCTCAGTTGCTCAGTCGTGTCCGACTCTTTGCGACCCCATGAATCGCAGCACGCCAGGCCTCCCTGTCCATCACCAACTCCCAGAGTTCACTCAGACTCACGTCCATTGAGTCAGTGATGCCATCCAGCCATCTCATCCTCGGTCGTCCCCTTCTCCTCCTGCCCCCAATCCCTCCCAGCATCAGGGTCTTTTCCAATGAGTCAACTCTTTGCATGAGGTGGCCAAAGTACTGGAGTTTCAGTTTTAGCATCATTCCTTCCAAAGAAGTCCCAGGGTTGATCTCCTTCAGAATGGACTGGTTGGATCTCCTTGCAGTCCAAGGGACTCTCAAGAGTCTTCTCCAACACCACAGTTCAAAAGCATCAATTCTTCTGCGCTCAGCCTTCTTCACAGTCCAACTCTCACATCCATACATGACCACAGGAAAAACCATAGCCTTGACTAGACGGACCTTAGTCGGCAAAGTAATGTCTCTGCTTTTGAATATACTATCTAGGTTGGTCATAACTTTTCTTCCAAGGAGTAAGCGCCTTTTAATTTCATGGCTGCAGTCACCATCTGCAGTGATTTTGGAGCCCCAAAAAACAAAGTCTGACACTGTTTCTACTGTTTCCCCATCTATTTCCCATGAAGTGATGGGGCCAGATGCCATGATCTTAGTGCTCAGCCTTCTTCACAGTCCAACTCTCACATCCATACATGACCACAGGAAAAACCATAGCCTTGACTAGACGGACCTTAGTCGGCAAAGTAATGTCTCTGCTTTTGAATATACTATCTAGGTTGGTCATAACCTTTCTTCCAAGGAGTAAGCGTCTTTTAATTTCATGGCTATGTATAATCATATTTATTTATTTTTAATTGATTGATGTTTGTTTTATAATATTGGTTTGATTTTTGTCATACAGCAACATGAATTAATCATAGGTTTACGTATGTCCCCTCCCTCTTAAACCTCCCTCCCACTTCCCACCCTTTCCCACACCTCTTGGTTATTGCAGAATCCCAGTTTGAGTCCCTTGAGTCATACAGCCCGTTTCCACTGGCTGGCCACTTCACATATGTCAGTGTATACGCTCCCATGCTACTTTCTCCATTCATCGCCCCCTCTCCTTCCTCTCTCCCGCCCTTGACCACAAATCTGTTCTCTATGTCATTGCTGCCCTGCAAATAGGTTCATCATTACCATCTTTATAGATTCCATATATATGCATTAAGACATGATATCTGTTTTTCTCTTTGACTTATTTCACTCTGTATAATAAGCTCTAGGTTCATCTGCTTCATTAGAACTGACTCAAATGCATTCCTTTTTTATGATGGAGCAGCATTCCATTGTAAATATGTACGACAGTTTCTTTGTACATTCATCTGTCAGTGGACATCTCGGTTTCTTTAGGGAATCTGGAAATACTTTCATTTTTGAGGAAGAGCTATGGGTGAAAGCCCCATTGCCTGTGGGGACTTCAGGGTGGGAAATATTTGGGGATACTTTTAGGCTCAGGTCTCACTTTGCTCAGAGAATGTTGTGTGAGTGGGCAGGTTATTAAACAGACAGTGGTTTCACACAGTGTATTGTGTATCAACTCATTGTATCCTGCACCTTAAAAAACAAGCGGCAGGAGCTCCGGGAAATGTTGGTGAATGCATGCGGCTTGGTGGAAAGAGCTTCTGACTGGCGCTCTGGTTAGTAGTTGTGTGTTTCATCCTACCATGCAACATAATCTTTTGATGTATTTGTTTTGAATAGCCCTTAATGTTTTGCCTCTATAGTTAACCGTCTCCACTTCGCCTCTGTATATTTCTTTCATTTATCTCATCCTTCCTGCTCACTATTCAAATACACACTTGCCCTGTGATCTCACCTCCTTCTCCTCCAATTCTCCGCCAAGCGTATATTGTTTGTGTTTTTATTTATTGTATTTTGTTTCTGTCAGAAGAAAGCCTAGCTGAACATTTATGTAGTTTTGGCCTGGGGAAAAAGCTTGATACCATTGACACAAAGTGGTAACTGAAAACTACAAAGAAATAAAAAGGATAGAAATTAATGCTTGAATATCAAATGCCTGATATATGTCAAAAAACTCGCAGAAAAATTAAAAGGTGAATGACATGTAGAATGAACATTTCTGTATATAAGATAAATAATAATATTAATATTAATATTATATATTATAATTATAAATTATAAATTTAAATATAAATATATTTAAATAATATAAATATAATTATATTATAATATAATAATATAATATAATATAATAAGTATATAAGAGAAATAATAATACTGATTGTTATTCTACAATGTTTTATACTTTACATTACACATCCACATAGTTTATTCCACAAAAACTTCATAACAGTCCTGCAAGGAAGGTAGAAAGCAAGGTTTCTGAGCACAGGCACTAAGGACAGGTCGTTCTTGGTTGTGGGCCACTGCCCTGCTGAGTGGCACCTCCCTGGTCTTTGCCTACTGGATGCCAGGAGTCTCCCGACCCCCACCCTTGCCCACATTTTGACAGCCAAATGTCTCCAGACATCCCCAGATGTCCCTGGAGGACAGAATCATCACCAGTGGAGAACCACTGCCAGAAAGAAATAGTATCTCCTTTTTCATAAGCTGGGTAAAACTCTAAAAAGTTAATTGTTTTGCCCCAATACACCCCTCCCCTAAATGACCTATAAACTGACAGGTACAGGTCACTGCCATGAATGCTTGGGTAAAACACTGCTGCTGCTAAGTAACTCAGTCGTGTCTGACTCTGTGCGACCCCACAGACGGCAGCCCATGAGGCTTTCCCATCCCTGGGATTCTCCAGGCAGGAACACTGGAGTGGGTTACCATTTCCTTCTCCAATGCGTGAAAGTGAAAAGCGAAAGTGAAGTCGCTCAGTTGTGTCCGACCCTCAGCGACCCCATGGACTGCAGCCTGCCAGGCTCCTCCGTCCATGGGATTTTCCAGGCAAGAGTACTGGAGTGGAGTGCCATGGATTGACTGTGATTTTTCTAAGCCAGCTGTCTTCTATTACAGACATCTCTGAACTCACTTTCTTCTCAGTTGATTCAGTCATGATTTCAGGCTTTTTTCTTCCCCCGAAAGAAAAACATGCTGTTATAAGTTTCAAGTTAGAAATATACTTTGAGAAAATTTTACAGCACATGCCTCACTTTTTTTCCCCCCAAGGGAGATTGATTCTATCTTAATTTGTACAGGATGTATGAAAAAAAGCTATTTCTCTTACAGCTAATGTACCATCCAGCCTTTATGATCCACCTCTGTCAGACACATAGGAAACACTGAAAGTATTCTCTTTTTATACAAGCAACATAGCAGGAAAGCCAGTCATATACTGGGAGGTAAAAGCAGAGTTGAAGACACTTTGATTATATGACCAAAACTACTTCCAAATAGACTTGAACTTCTGTTGGAGCTTTGTGAGTTTCCTTAATGATCTGACAGTGTGTGGTCTTACTCAGTGCAATAAACAGCAGTTCTTTCTTTCATATTATCATCCTTTCCCCATGTCTGAAAAAATACTAGATTTTCATGTTGACAATTCGAAACACAGACACTTCAAACGATTGATCAACAACTGTGTCTAAGCAGTGTTCTCCCTCTTTTCAAACTGCTTCTCAGCAACAAGAAGGAGAGAAAAATGGAATTGTCTCATGTAATGCACTGCCATCTGTTGGCAGACTGATAAGATGAAAAGAGAATATTTGAAAGTCAGGGGAGCGTGGTTACAAAGCATACCTTCCATGACATACCCAGTGACCCCACGTCTCCCTCTCTGATGATGCAGCTGTCTTTGCCGTTCTCCACTGGGTGCATACAAGCCACAGTCTCTTGGATCTGCGACAGCTCCAAGTTCTTCATGAAGTCATTCTCATTGGGTCTCCTTTATGAGATCCTTGGACCTGCGGTAAGGGAGAGAAGACTCACTGGCGCAACTGACAGGTGTTTTCAGTTTGTGAGCTAGAGCAGAGCCAGAGAGTGTCAGGCACGGGACAAGGCATTTTCTTGTTAGGAATCCAGTAATCTCCTGACCAGCCTGAGAACAGAGTAATTCCATGGAAGCAGGAAAGACCTTGAGAAATTTACCTTTAACTATCACTTAATGAATATGGGACCAACAAAGAAGCAAAATTACACAATTCCATTTTGTTTTAGGACCTTTTTAAACCCAAAGATCATGGGCAAGCCAGTGGACAAACATTTTAAACTGAAGCTTGCAACTTAGGTAAAGAATGAGTAGGAACAAAATACAACAAAATTGTATAGAACACACAGTATTATTTCCATGTTTATGTATTATAAAGAATATCACGATGTACTGCACACAATTACAGTAAAGCGCAATCTGTTTATTTTTTGAGTGCCTCTTCCACTAGACATTATACTCCATGAAGGCAGGGATCATTTTTATTTTTTTCCTCTAGTATATGCCCAGTGTCTACTATGTCAGTTAAAGTACAGGTGTTCAAGAAGTGTATTGGATAAAAAAGAAAATGATATAGGATTGATATTAATTAGCTGTTAGGAATAACTGATATAAATGTGATAGTTGAATATTTATTTCTTCAAGCAGCTTAAATTGAGGTAACCAGGCCGACAGGCAGATAAAACTCTATTGAGCAAGTTGTTTTACACAACATGGCCTAGACATGGGGTTAAAGAGGTAGTCGGTGGGGAACACGTTTACAAATTATCTGAGAATCCGTGGTTAACAGGACAGTTTTTCAGAACTTGAAAGAGGATGATCATTTAATTCTTTGTGGTAAGAAGTGCCAATGACTTTCTGGGATATAAAAATCAAAGTAAAGGGAAAGGGAAAAATACTGTATCACAGAGTATTGTCAGAGTAGTCAGAAACTGGATGGGACAAACAAAAAGACCTTAGCAACACAGGTTAAGCACAGGTGGAGGGTAAGCAACACATCTGGAATTTTATATTAAACATCTTAGTTTGGAAAGCATCTGGCTACAAGCCGGTCTTTATCCTCATTTGGTTAAGGAGTGGCTTTCAGGGAAGCGACCTGCCGGGAACACTGACTACGGCGTCCGCACTCCCCAGTTGCCTGACTTCCACTCTCGACCTCAGTCCAGCTGTTCCAGCCTTCACACAGGATGTTTTGTAATGATTTGGTTCTGAGTTAATAAAAAGGTGCACATCAAAATGAAAACAATGTAAAATTTATTAACATGAAAAATATACTTAAAATGGACTGTTGTGAGGCCATTAAATTCTTTATGAAGAGTATTAATGACATAGGATGAATTATTATACTATTTTTAAGTGAAAAAGCAGGATACAGAATTGTTTTTAGAATATGAAAGTATGTGTGTGTGAAATGTAAAGAAAATAGGCTTTCACATTAGATATATTTGAGTCCCAATCCTCCTCCTGACATGAAACGTTGAGCAGGTTGTTTTACTTCTCTAAATTTTCATTTTATGATCTCTAAAATGGTATTAAAAATTACCAGCCACCAACAGGGACATGAAAAGATGCTCAACATCTCTAGTCATTAGGGAAATGCAAATTAAATCCACGATAGATATCATCCCCACGGCTATCAGAATGTCCATCACCAAAAAGACAGGAAATAACAAATGCTGGTTTGAATGCAGGGAAAAGGGAACTCTTGTGCACTGTTGGCGGGAATGTAAGTACTGTTACTATGAAAGAAAGAATGGTGATTCCTCAAAAAATTAAAACTAGAACTACTGTATGGTCCAGCCATTCACTTCTGTGAATATATCCAAAGGAAGTGAAAACAATTACTGGAAACAATATCTGCGTTACCATGCTATAGCGGAATTGTTTGCAGTCGCCAAGACCTGAAAACAACTGAAGCATGCCTGATGAATGAATGGATAAAGAAGTTGTGGTGTGTATATAGATAGATATGCAATGGAATATAATCTAGCTCTAAAAAATGAGAAAATCACCATTTGTAACAACATAGATGAATCTTGAAGGCATTATGCCAGGTGAAATACATCAAGCTCAGTTCAGTTCATTCGCTCAGCCATGTCAGGCTCTTTGCGCCCCTGAATCGCAGCACGCCAGGCCTCCCTGCCCATCACCAACTCCCGGAGTTCACTCAGACTCATGTCCATCAAGTAGATGATGCCATCCAGCCATCTCATCTTCTGTCATCCCCTTCTCCTCCTGCCCCCAATCCCTCCCAGCATCAGAGTCTTTTCCAATGAGTCAACTCTTCGCATGAGGTGGCCAAAGTACTGGAGCTTCAGCTTTAGCATCATTCCTTCCAAAGAACACCCAGGACTGATCTCCATTAGAATGGTCTGGTTGGATCTCCTTGAGTCCAAGGGACTCTCAAGAGTCTTCTCCGACACCACAGTTCAAAAGCATCAATTCTTTGGCCCTCAGCTTTCTTCACAGTCCTACTATCACATCCATACATGACTACTGGAAAAACCGTAGCCTTGACTAGACGGACCTTTGTTGGCAAAGTAATGTCTCTCTTTTGAATATGCTGTCTAGATTGGTCATAACTTTCCTTCAAAGCAGTAAGTGTCTTTTAATTTCATGGCTGTAGTCACCATCTGCAGTGATTTTGGAGCCCCCAAAATTAAGTCTGACACTGTTTCTACTGTTTCCCCATCTATTTCCCATGAAGTGATGGGACCAGATGCTATGATCTTAGTTTTCTGAATATTGAGCTTTAAGCCAACTTTTTCACTCTCCTCTTACACTTTCATCAAGAGACTTTTGAGTTCCTCTTCACTTTCTGCCACAAGGGTGGTGTCATCTGCATATCTGAGGTTATTGATATTTCTCCCGGCAATCTTGATTCCAGCTTGTGCTCATGCAGCCCAGCGTTTCTCATGATGTACTCTGCATAGAAGTTAAATAAGCAGGGTGACAATATACAGCCTTGACGTACTCCTTTTCCTATTTGGAACCAGTCTGTTGTTCCATGTCCAGTACTAACTGTTGCTTCCTGACCTGCATATAGGTTTCTCAGGCAGGTCAGGTGGTCTGGTATTCCCATTTCTTTCGGAATTTTCCACAGTTGATTGTGATCCACACAGTCAAAGGGTTTGGCATAGTCAATAAAGCAGAAATAGATGTTTTTCTGGAACTCTCTTGCTTTTTCCATGATCCAGTGGATGTTGGCAATTTGATCTCTTGACCAATACTCTATGATCTTACTTTATGTGGAGTCTAATTTAAAAAAAAACTCATAGAAGGGATCAAATTTATGGTTATGAGAGGTGGTATGTGGGGGGAGGAAGAATTTGAGAAAAGATGGTCAAAAGGTACAAACTTCCAGTTATAAGATAAATAAATACTAGTGACATAATGTACGAAATAATGACTATACTTAATTATCATATAATACATAAGAAACTTGAGGGTAGATCTTAAGCGTTCTCACCACAAGGGTAATTTAACTATTTTTTTCTTTTTATTTTACCTACATGAGATGAATGTTAACTAAAATTATTGTGATAATCATTTCCTAATATGTGAATCAAACCATCATGCTGTCTTATACAGTTTAAATACATATGGTGATATATGTCAATTATTTCTTGATAAAAGTGGAGAAAATATGTGAAGAGTGGTAAAAATACAATATTACTTGGAGTAAATGATGGGCAAAAAGGTGGTGGTAGTAACTGCAGTTGGGGTAACCGGAAGAGTAGAAGTAGAGTGTACAGTCATGGCTTGGAACAGTATCAGAAGGAAATAAATAAAATGTTGCCATAGGTCGCCTTTGATGACATAATTATATATTTTTTCTTTATTCATTTCTCTATAAAATTTTCTAGAATGGGCATACTGTTTTTTTTTTTTTTTAATATGGATAACTCTTACCAAAGTAGTTTCTAAAAAGTAACTGCTATAGGAAAAGTAAGAATAATAATATTCTGCTCATTCAAATAATGACTTAGATACGTAGTATTTGTTGACTGCTACTGGTATATTCAATACTACTCTTTTTAGCAGATTCTCTTTCACATGGCCTGTGTCTAAATGCTAATGATAGGAATTTTCACTTAATAAACAGATAATGATGGATTACCCAGTGGTTAGGGGCTTCAGAATAGACTCTGAAAATTTATTTTTTTGTGAGAATTTCACTTTAGTTGGACAGAGCAGTTTAGCTACATGTTTCCTTTAATGTTATTTTTTTAATCCAACTTGCTAAAACTTTATTTCTCCTAAGGCAAAGAGTTGTTTCCCTTGAATATTCAACACAAGATGTAAAACTTTGTCCCCATTTATGATTTTCATAAGATCTTTCTTTCTTAATTATCTTTCCTGTTCTTTCTTTCTTTTTTTTTTTTACTGTTCTTATTTCTGTTTTCCCAGGTGCCTTATGTTTTTGTGTGTGTTTGTGTGTAATTTTTCAAAACAAAAACTGAATCCATACTATATTATGGCTTAAACATCTTGCAGTGACGGTTTTTGAAACTGTGGAGTGACTAGTAGTGCAGTCTGTATGCTTATCACCCAGCATTGACAGCCATTGGCTTTCCATGATTCCTGTTCCATCTTTGCCCCTGCCCTCCTTTGTTCAGGGTCAGGAGAGGCAGAAGAGGGAGCCAAAGCAAACCTCAGGCATCATTGCCATTGCCTTCCCGGTACTTTGTTCTCATGTTTGTGGCTCAGTTATTTGCTTTTTGTCTGTTGGCCTTTCTTTCCCTTGTTACTGAAATAACTCCTGGACTGTGCCCTGGTGGCGTGATGATGGTGTGCTTCTCTGGAGGCATGGTCCTCTGCATGGTGCTTGGTGGGCTGGTCTTCAGGGATCCCGAGGAGGATGGCACTGTTGGTGTGAAGTTCATGGTCCAGTTACTGGCAGAACCCAGAGGCATGCCTGTTGCCTCCTTAGCCTGTGGGTCAGGTGTGTGGCGAGGCCTTTATTGTGTGATGGTATGTTCGGAAGAAGTAGACCCAAATCTAAGTGATAATGCTTTGTATTATTTATTAAACTCATACAGAAAGCATAGCTTTGAATAAAACTGTCTAAAGGATTGTGTGTGGATCCTGTTTTGTTTCTTTAGTTACCTAGACAGGAAACTGTTGATATTACAATTTAATCATTTATAAATTTGCCATCCTTTGAGTACTGTAGTGATATGTGTAACATTTCACAGTTCTGGAAGTTTTGTCATATTCAAGTCTTAACAATAGCATTGTGAGGGAGGAAAGATATGAAATTTCTGCTCAATGAACTCAGCAGAGAAATTGGAAGATGAGAGAGGTAGTCATTGACTTGCCTTGAGGTCTTATGTCTTCTTGCCTAGAAGTCTTTATGCTTTGGATGGTTTTGAGTTGCTTTAGAATGTGTTGTGAAATTGGAACTCGCATTTTCCTTTATACTTAAACATTGTTGTTTTAAATTGTTGGGAAATTTGCACCACCTTGGATGAGGTCTCGGAGATACTTGGGGAAGGCCATACTGTTAACTGGGTCTTATTCCCAGGCAGGGCCGGGGCAGCAAGCAGAACCCTTGTGGAGCTGTCTGACTGCCAACATCAGTGTCCCTCCCCATGACACTGGCTTCCGCCTCTCTCCACTGTTAACCCAGACCCAGACTCCCATTGCCATCTTTACCTTCATGCACTAGTTACTTATGTGACAGACTAGAATTCATTTGAGCCTAAGATCTCTGGAATTTTTCCTGGGGACTAGAGATATTTGATCCAGTAGAGAAATTATTCGACATTCCTTCACTCCCATTGGAATTTGTGCAAGCTCCAAATATCTCAGTCCCTCCCCACCACCCCCTAAAAAATCTAGATGTGAATGTTCTATTAGCTTAAATTCCCTGAGGGAATACAGTGATTCTTCAGAGTTGATGCTTTGTTCAGGACATTTTTATAGTAGCTGTCTAAAAATGTGTATACTTATTTCTGCGGAGATAACTTTTTTTTCTTGCACCAGTTAAAATTGGTTTCCTGCTAAAGTGTTTTGCCTGCTGCAGGTGTCTTTTGTAAAACATGATTTATGCATTTGATTTATGGACATTACACACATACAAAGTGCCAAATATTTTGAGGAAGAATGGAACATAATTTCAGTGCAGATATTTTAACCCATGTTTATTAGTCAAGAAATTCTTTGTATAAAATAATCTAATCTTTAAATATAGTTTTATTTATTCAGTTAGCTTTGGCTGTGCTGGGTCTTCATTGCCGCATGGACCTTTTCCTCTAGTTGCAGAGAGGGGGTGCCATTCTCTGGTTGGGGTGCGCTGGCTTCTCATTGCAGTGGCTTCTCTCCTTGCGGAGCACAGGCTGTAGGGCGTGCGGGCTTGAGTAGTTGTGACTCCCCGGCTGTAGCGCACAGGTCAGTAGTTGTGGCACGTGGGCCCAGTTGCCCCATGGCATGTGGGATCCTCCCGGATCAGGGATCAAACCTATGTCTTCTGCATTGGCACGCAGACTATTTACCACTGAGCCACCAGGGAAGGCTGGTTAACGTAATTTTAATATGACTTTGCTTTGAAACAGTCAAGGGAAATCCAACTAAAATCAGGGGGCTGTGTATTATGGAAGATGTTAGGCAATAGACAGTACTGTTTTCAAACATTAAGTTTACCAAAATGATTGGTTAGCCAGATGTTTTCATACCAAGGTTCTGGTCGCATCAAATAAATAAAACACACAGATCTGCAATTAGTGCACTAACCAATATGCGAATGTTACAGCCAAGAGGATTACTGAAGTACTCAGAAACAGTTTTGTTTATAAAAACAAAAAAAAGTCTTCACACAAAGCCTAATGAGATACAGGGCTTGTGGGAGGTTTTATGTTTTGTGAGCACAGCTGGAGTGAGTGATTCTGCAAATGGATGTGGGCCCCCAGATTCAGGTGACTATGAGAGGGGTTTTATTCAGGGGAGTCAGTGGTAGCTGTGTGCAGGATGGGTGGAGGTGGGAGAAAGTCACCCAGAAAGACTTAGGCTCTCATGAGAAACTGCCCTCGCAGCCTGGTCTCAGCGTTGCCAGTCTTTGCCGTGTGATCTTGGGCAGAGCACTCGTTTTGATGACCCCAGTTTATTTAAAATTTGAAGATTCAACTAGATTCTGACTTTTACATTGGAGTGCTAGAATTCCCCCATATGTGAGGTGGTGGGTCAAGAAGTGTGAGGTAACATGATAAACATATTTCTTGAAGATTTGGGCAAAGGCAGTGATTTTTGTATGAACATGACCCTTATTATAGAGCCAAATACAAAATTTACATGTAACTTAAAGGTCAACTAAACATAAAAATTGCCCCTCTTACGGAGTCTGTGCACCCAGAGTTTTGGGTGGCTGATTTACTCTCTTTGCCAATAGGAGTCTTGGGAGGAGATGTTAGAGTGATAATTGATATCTTTGCCAGTTGCTAGATGCAATCTAAAATCTTCTCCCACTCTTAGTGTATACCGTTGCTCTTATAAGAACCGATCATGGTCACCTTTCCTTGTCAGTTGCCAAGTGTTTTTGTTCTGCTGTTGTTGCTTGTGACTTAAAATAGGCAGAATAATTCCTACTATATTGGAAGACATAGACTCATCTGCTTCTTTCATTCTGCAATATCCGTGGAGTGACGGCTCTGTGTTAGGCACTGTTGGACTTTTTTTTTTTTTTTAATTTTTATTTTTTAGTTTGTTTTGCTTTACAATACTGTATTCGTTTTGCTATACATTGACATGAATCAGCCACGAGTGTACATGAACTCCCAATCCCGACCCCCACCTCCCCCCTCCCGCCCTGTTTGGACTTTTAATAAGTCCATTTTCTCCATTGAATGTTTAACTCTTGTTAGTGTTTTGAGTAGATAATGCATTCATATGGTTTCAAGTTCAAATGGTAAGAAAGGATGTACGGTGAAAAGTGTACTTCCCATCCTCGCCACTCAGGTCCTCCTCCTGGAGTTAGTTGCTATGACTATTTATTTTGAAGCCTTCAAGGATATTTTATGTATATATTTGATATGTTAACAAATAGGTATCTATCTCCTTCCCTCCCTCTTCTTTAGATAGATGATATTATACAATATGGATAAGTACGATCCCTTTCTTTTTTCTTTTAACAATTAGATTTGCATTTTTTTTTAAGTCCTGAAGGCTGAACATCAAACTGTCAGAACTAGTTATCTCTGAAGGATGTGGTGGAGGAAGCCTGCTTGCACTTCCTCGCTCCCTCCCTCCCCCTCTTCCTTCCTATCTAACTTGAATGTACTTCTGTATCATTCGAATCTCTTCTAAAGGAATATATTGGTTTTATAAGAGGGAGAGTCTTTTTTGAAGAAAGAAATAGCATAAGGTAAATAAGTTCATGCAAACAAGTGTAAATCAGTTATTTGGTCCTTCTAATAGCTCCTTAAGTCTTGGGACCTGAGGGAGTAGTAATATGGGTAGGGAGAGCTTTCTGACCTAGGCAAGGGAGCACGCTGAAAGAATCCTCCAGTAACGTTCTCATACTTTTGCTCAAGGGGTTGAGGAAAGTGAGCCTGTGTGGAACTTCCTTCTCCAGGAAGTTCATCCTCCGTGTGACCCACACCTTTGCAGATGTGACTTGTGTTCAGGACGTGCCTGTGTGGTGCGTGCAGGTGGCGCCCTGGAGCAGGAGGGGCGCTCGGAGCCCGGAAGGCCGTGTCCTCAGCTCAGGCTCCACAGGAAGCCTGCATTGTCTCCCAGCAGATGGAGCCAGGCTGCGGCAGAGGGTGGAGGAGGTGAGAGAGGCCTGGGTTGGGTTTAGGTCTCTCCAGTGGGTGGGGTGTTTGACCCAGAAGTAATGTGGCTGAGACCACAGGGAAAGAAGAGAGATGAATTTGTCAGTCACAGGGCTTGTGGCAACAGTGCACCTCATTTTAAGGTATTGAACACACGTTCCGGAGTCTTCTGTCAGCTTTGCCCTGTGGTTTGACGGGAAGGGACAGCATCACACTAGCGGTGCGCTGCTCAGTGGGGAGCACACAGGAGAAGGAGCCAGTGTTGGAGCCTGCTCTGGCCTGTGACCTTGAGCACTGGGCCTTACTTCTGGGCCCTTAGTCCTCACCTGTCAACAGGCATTCTTAACCTTTTTGATAGGATTGCTTGGATTTCAATGAGTGTATAGTCTAAAAAGCTTAGGTCCTAGTTCAGTTCAGTTCAATCACTCAGTCGTGTCCAACTCTTTGCGATCCCATGAACCGCAGCACACCAGGCCTCCCTGTCCATCACCAACTCCCAGAGTCCACCCAAACCCATGTCCATCGAGTCGGTGATGCCATCCAACCATCTCATCCTCTATTGCCCCCTTCTCCTCTTGTCCCCAATCTTTCCCAGCATCAGAGTCTTTTCAGATGAGTCAGCTCTTCACATCAGTTGGCCAAAGTACTGGAGTTTCAGCTTTAGCATCATTCCTTCCAAAGAAATCCCAGGGCTGATCTCCTTCAGAATGGACTGGTTGGATCTCCTTGCAGTCCAAGGGACTCTCAAGAGTCTTCTCCAACACCACAGTTCAGAAGCATCCATTCTTCGTCCCTCAGCTTTCTTCACAGTCCAACTGTCACATCCATACATGACCACAGGAAAAACCATAGCCTTGACTAGACGGACCTTAGTCGGCAAAGTAATGTCTCTGCTTTTGAATATGCTGTCTAGGTTGCTCATAACTTTCCTTCCAAGGGGTAAATGTCTTTTAATTTCATGGCTGCAGTCCCTATCTGCAGTGATTTTGGAGCCCAGAAAAATAAAATCAGCCACTGTTTTCACTGTTTCTGCGTCTATTTGCCATGAAGTGATGTTTACTGCTGCTGCTGAGTCGCTTCAGTCGTGTCCAACTCTGTGCGGCCCCATAAACAGCAGCCCACCAGGCTCCCCCCGTCCCTGGGATTCTCCAGGCAAGAACACTTGAGTGGGTTGCCATTTCCTTCTCCAGTGCATGAAAGTGAAAAGTGAAAGGGAAGTCGCTCAGTCGTGTCTGACTCCCAGCGACCCCATGGACTGCAGCCCACCAGGCTCCCCTGTCATGGGATTTTCCAGGCAAGAGGACTGGAGTGGGGTGCCATTGCCTTCTCCTAGGTCCTAGTAAACTCTCATTAATGTTAGCTAGGGTAAATGTCTTTTAATTTCATGGCTGCAGTCCCTATCTGCAGTGATTTTGGAGCCCAGAAAAATAAAATCAGCCACTGTTTTCACTGTTTCTGCGTCTATTTGCCATGAAGTGATGTTTACTGCTGCTGCTGAGTCGCTTCAGTCGTGTCCAACTCTGTGCGGCCCCATAAACAGCAGCCCACCAGGCTCCCCCCGTCCCTGGGATTCTCCAGGCAAGAACACTTGAGTGGGTTGCCATTTCCTTCTCCAGTGCATGAAAGTGAAAAGTGAAAGGGAAGTCGCTCAGTCGTGTCTGACTCCCAGCGACCCCATGGACTGCAGCCCACCAGGCTCCCCTGTCCATGGGATTTTCCAGGCAAGAGGACTGGAGTGGGGTGCCATTGCCTTCTCCTAGGTCCTAGTAAACTCTCATTAATGTTAGCTAGAAGATAGAGCAGGAAGATGAGAGAGCAAGTAAGTAATGGACCTTCTGTCTCACACATAGGGCAGAAATGTGCTGAGAAGGGACCGTGGGCTCTTGATCCCGCTTAGTTCTCTGCTTAAACCATCCTCTGAAAATTCAATCCTCTTCACTGTCGTTTATAAGTCACATGGTCCTCACCCTGGCCTGGGAGCCATAGCATCAGGCTCCATCTGGCAGATGGGTTTTTTCAGAGAACTACATGTGCATTTTATTTCAGCTCTGTGGACATACAGGTTCCCACTTGGGCATAGCGAGAAGTTAGATGGCTGTGAACATCCTAGTCTCTAAGGTATGGATGCTATAGAGCTCGGCTAATAATAACAGTATCTTACAGAAGGCTGATTTTCTAATTATCAATACTTTAACGCTTAATGATGCTCTGATACTTTGTAATCAGTATTTATGCTCTGTGAAGCAACAGTTCTTATTGTTACTCTCTCATGTCTATGAATGATGACGTGGCTTTCGAAGGCTGAGGTTAAATCCACAAACGCCGTGGTGCAATAATTACTTCTATGATCCTTCATATGGTCTGAGAAGTGTTTAAAGTCCAGATGCCCCCAGGATTAGTTTTACATTTATTTTCTGGTTTCTTTAGGGTTAGGCTTATTTTTTTAAGGGAAGAATGTATTTTAACTACTGTATGTTAGGTAGTTAAACAACTTATCTACACTGGAGTGTAACAGCAGAGGCAGCTGCAACCAGTTGATGTCATGTGTCAACAGCCTGAAAATCCCTGCAGGGGATCCTGGCAAGCAGAAGGTAGTGATTTTAGAAGAGAAAATTAAACAAGGGAGGAGCTTCCATGGCGTGGAGCAGATAATTGGCTCTTGCATCATGGGTTCTCTGCCAGAAATCAAGCACGAATGCCTTTGGGTTCTCAGGCCCCGCTTGCAATGCTGGTTTCTACAGGAAAGATGAGATGAAATAAAAAGGATGTGCCTTTGTTCTTCCATGCCTTTCCCCCAATCTGACATCTTTCCAGCCTACTCCTACTCCCACAATGCTCTAACTCACTTTTCTTCCCCCTCAGATCTCAGATTTCTTTGTCTTAAGCCATAGCGCTTGTTTTGCAGAAAAATAGTAACTTACTTAAAAAATAATAGTAGTGATTGATTTCATGGAACATGCATAAATTCCAGGCACTAAGTACTTTACTTACATTATTTCATCTTCTTTATAACAGCTTCATAACAGCTTCACAAGTAGTTTTGTCTTTACTAGACACTGTGGAAACTGGGGAAGTTAAAAAAACTTGTCCATGGTCACATGGCAGGAACTCGTAAAATGAACATTGGAACCCAAGTGTACATACCTCCAAAACTTTTGTTCTTAATTTTGATTTTGCCATAACAATAGCTGCCATTGGTTGAAGGTATGTTCCCAGAACCACCACATAGAAAAACAACTTTCTTAAATCATGGTTCACATTGCCCCAATATGATGTATAAAGTTCATGTAATTAGCTCTTGATATGATTACTGAATAAGACACAACATCACTTCTAGTTATTCTTGCTAAAATTGTATAACTTTAGTCATGAAAACATCTGAGAAACCCAAACTGAGAGACATTCTACAAAATAACTGTTTTTATTCAATAGTATCAAGGTCATAATGGCAAGGAAAGATTGGGGAATTACCACATATTGGAGGAGATTAAGGAGATTGTGGGAATAGAAAGAGGAGATTGGGGGGGAAATTGGTGAAATTCAAGTATGATCTGTTTTTAAGTTAATGATATAGCAATGTTAATTTCTTGATTTTGATAGTTACTGTGATTAAGTTGTTAATACACGAGAAATGTTGTGAAGGATATACCTCAGTTTTCTGTTCTATTATTTTAACTTTTATATAAATCTACAAGTATATCAAAATGAAAAATATTTTAAGCCATCTGAGATCAATGTTATATATTCTCAGTTTAGAGATGAGGCAACAGAAATTTCAACTGTTAGGTAACTCCCTAAGATCATACAAATGGTCGCTATTGTTAGTGAAGGAATGAGGAAGAATTCTAACTCAGTCTTGGAGGTTTCCAAAGCTCATTTTAAGGCTTTATGGCTGCCTCATGTTTAATATGTGTGTTCAAAACATTAGCTAAACTCCATCCCCATTAGACAGCCCTTAATCACAATAAACTGTGGAAAAATCTGAAGGAGATGGGAATACCAGACCACCTGACCTGCCTCTTGAGAACTCTGTATGCAGTCAGGAAGCAACAATTAGAACTGGACATGGAACAACAGACTGGTTCCAAATAGGAAAAGGGGTACGTCAAGGCTGTATATTGTCACCCTGCTTATTTAACTTCTATGCAGAGTACATCATGAGAAATGCTGGGCTGGAAGAAGCACAAGCTGGAATCAAGATTGCCGGGAGAAATATCAATAAGCTCAGATATGTAGATGACACCACCCTTATGGCACAAAGTGAGGAGGAACTAAAAAGCCTCTTGATGAAAGTGAAAGAGGAGAGTGAAAAAGTTGGCTTAAAG
>SJXQ01003029.1:338028-372374 GCA_006408695.1 Aepyceros melampus | reverse complement strand
GAGATCCAACCAGTCCATTCTGAAGGAGATCAGCCCTGGGATTTCTTTGGAAGGAATGATGCTAAAACTGAAGCTCCAGTACTTTGGCCACCTCATGCGAAGAGTTGACTCATTAGAAAAGACTGATGCTGGGAGGGATTGGGGGCAGGAGGAGAAGGGGACGACAGAGGATGAGATGGCTGGATGGCATCACTGACTCGATGGACATGAGTCTGAGTGAACTCCGGGAGTTGGTGATGGACAGGGAGGCCCGGTGTGCTGCGATTGATGGGTTCGCAAAATGTCGGACTCAACTGAGCAACTGAACTGAACTGAACTGATACTAAGAGGGAAAAAAAAAAGCAGCAACTTTGTGCCTATTGAAAAAAAGCTATGCAGATATTTCATTAGTATTATAAAATTACATGATAAATTTGTGTGTATGTATGGAGCAATATTAATAGAAAATTTTATACTTAAGGGAATTTTAAATCAAATTTATATAAATTTTTACCAACAAAAATGAAAATTATTTATTATAAAGCTGTTCTTATTTTTTTCAAATAATTTCTGCATCCTACACTCCTTAAAAATATCATGTTTCTGTCTCTTCTTGCTACCAGCTCTCTCAAACCTTTTTCTATAAATGTCACTGGCACAGTGAAGCTAATACTGTTTAATGCAAAAGAGCCAAGAAGAAAGCCATATTTTTGTCTTATTAAAAGATTGATATTTTGGGGAAAAATGGATAAATTGTTTTAAAACTTCAAGCCAAATAGAATGCAAAAAAAAAAAAATCTTCTGTAAGTTTTAAAAATCTTGATAAAATATAAATTACAGTGGAAGTCTTTTTAAACTTTAAAAGAAAAAAGTGGACCAGTTGGCTTTGTTCAAGTCTAAATAATTTAGTGATAAATTCTGGATAATTCTTTGATGGATAGAATTGTGGCAGTATTCTAGTGCTAAAAATCTAACTTAAGGTTGCTTAGTTTCTGAGCCTCCATGTCCTCAGCTGCAAAATGGGTACAATAAACTTACCCAAAAATTTTGCTTAAAGAATTGGAGAATTTTATCGTTTATATACCTTCACATAAGAGATTTAAGCATTCGGGTTTTTTTTTTTCCTATTAAGAATCTATTGTACTGCTGATTGTAACTCCTGAAGTTAGCTTGTTTCTAAAGACTTTGACCTCTGTTATTTTGATTTACACGTGTTAGGTGTTTCAAGGAAAGTCAGAAAACAAGTTTCTCTTTGCCAAGACGTTACCCCAACCAGCATGTTGTGGTACTATTTTTTAATAGTATATAATGCCTTGTGGCTGTTTGATAAAACCAGAAGCTCATATGGTGAAGCCCAGAGTGGCAGACCAAGGAAATTTAGTTTGGTAAAACCAGAGCTATTTCTGGGGGTGTTTTGGGAGGAACTCTTAACTTGGATCTGTCTGCTAAATTTAGTCTGTCAGCTTGACAGTTTCTCCTCTTCAGTTTCTGTTGATAATAGAGGACATGGTGATGTATCTCAGGGTTCAGAAAACAAGTTTCTCTTTGCCAAGACGTTACCCCAACCAGCATGTTGTGGTACTATTTTTTAATAGTATATAATGCCTTGTGGCTGTTTGATAAAACCAGAAGCTCATATGGTGAAGCCCAGAGTGGCAGACCAAGGAAATTTAGTTTGGTAAAACCAGAGCTATTTCTGGGGGTGTTTTGGGAGGAACTCTTAACTTGGATCTGTCTGCTAAATTTAGTCTGTCAGCTTGACAGTTTCTCCTCTTCAGTTTCTGTTGATAATAGAGGACATGGTGATGTATCTCAGGGTTTTTAGTGGGGAGAGGGAAAGTGTGTGTATTGGGGGAGGGCATCCACTTTTAAAATAGCTATTTAGCGTCTGCCTCCGATGCAGGAGACCCGGGTTCGATCCCTGGGTTGGGAAGATCCTCTGGAGAAGGAAATGGCAGTCCACTCCAGTATTCTTGCCTGGAGAATCCCATGGACGGAGAAGCCTAGTAGGTTACAGTCCACGGGGTCGCAAACAGTCGGACACGACTGAGCGACCTCACCTTCACCTTCACTTCACCTTCTGTTTTTTTATTATAGCCTTTTATTGATAAAGTATATGTTTGAATCACTTTGTTGTCCACCAGAAGCTAACAAAACAAAACATAGTAAATTAGCTATACTTTAATTGATCAATTAAAGTGCTTAGTTATCAATTAAGTGCTTAGTTATACTAGACACTATTAATGATTAATTCCACTCCTTCATTCATTCATTCAACAAATATATATTGAAAGCCTATGCTGTGCTGGATGTTATACTAGTCCTTTGAAAGTTTTAGGTACGACTATTTATTTCTACTCAAGTTGGGAATATTTTGGAATAAAAATTTTCCATTAGTTCACAGATACTTCTTGGGACTTCCCTGATGGCTCAGATGGTAAAGCGTCTGCCTATGATGTGAGAGACCCGGATTCAGTCCTTGGATTGGGAAGATCCCCTGGGGAAGAAAATGGCAACCCACTCCAGTACTCTTGCCTGGAAAATCCCATGGACGGAAGATCCTTTAGGCTATAGTCCATGGGGTGGCAGAGAGTCAGACACAACTGAGTGACTTCACTTTCACTTTTCACTTCTTTGAGTATTATGCGTGGTATGCGTAATGGATTGAAAGGGGGCAGATAAAGCTTGCCAGTGATATCTTCGCTAGAGTATATGTTGTTGTTAAGTCACTCAGTCATGTCCAGCTCTTTGAGACCTCATGGACTGCAGCACTCCAGACTTCCCTGTCCTTCACTATCTCCCAGAATTTGCTCAAACTCATGTCTGTTGAGTCAGTGATTCCATCCAGCCATCTCATCCTCTGTCGCCCTCTTCTGCCCTCAATCTTTCCCAGCACCAGGGCCCTTTCCAGTGAGTCAGCTCTTTATATCAGGTGGCCAAAGTATTGCAGCTTCAGCTTCAGCATCAGTCCTTCCAGTGAATATTCAGGATTGATTTCCTTCAGGAGTGACTGGTTTGATCTCCTTGTAGTCCAGGGGACTCTAAAGAGTCTTCTCCAACACCACGGTTCGAAAGCATCAATTCTTTGGCGCTCTTTATTCTTTTTTATGGTCCAGCTCTCACATCTGTACGTGACTACTGGAAAAACCACTAGCTTTGACTATATGCACCTTTGTCAGCAAAGTGATGTCTCTGCTTTTTACTATGCTGTCTAGGATCATCATAGCTTTCCTTCCAAGGAGCAAGTGTCTTTTGATTTCATGGACGCAGTTGCTGTGTGCATGATTTGGGATCCAAAGAAAATAAAGTCTGTCACTATTTCCCCATCTATTTGCATGACGTGATGGGACCAGATGTCGTGATCATCATTTTTTGAATGTTGAGTTTTAAGCCAGCTTTTTCACTCTCCTCTTTCACCTTTATCAAGAGGCCTTTTGGTTCCTCTTCGCTTTTTGCCATTGTGCTGTGCTTAGTTGCTCAGTTATGTCCCACTCTGAGACCCCATGCACTGTAGCCCACCAGGCTCCACTGTCCATGGGAATTCTCCAGGCAAGCATACTGGAGTAGGTTGCCATGCCCTCCTCCAGGGGATCTTCCCAACCCAGGGATCGAACCTAGGTCTCACACATTGCAGGTGAAAACTTTACAATCTGAGCCACCAGGGACACCCCTGCCATTAGGGTGGTGTCATCTGTATTTCTGAGGTTGTTAATATTTCTCCTGGGAATCTTGCTTCCAGCTTGTAATTCATCCAGCTTGACATTTTGCATGATGTGCTCTGCATGTAAGTTAAATAAGCAGAGTGACACTATACAGCCTTGCCATACTCCTTTTCCAATTTGGAACCAGTCTGTTGTTCCATGTCCAGTTCTAAGTGTTGCTTCTTGACCTGCTTACAGGTTTCGCAGGAGGCAGATAAGGTGGTCTGGTATTCCCATCTCTTGAAGAATTTTTCACTGTTTGTCATGATCCACACAGTCAAAGGCTTTAAGCATAGTCAATGAAGCAGAAGTAGATATTTTTCTGGAATTCTCTTGCTTTTTCGATGATCCAACAGATGTTGGCAGTTTAATCTCTCATTGCATATAGATGATGGAATTGAAGTTTGCTAAGCTTAAGAGGGCCTGCACAAGGAGTAGGTTCGGAAAGAGTTGGAATTTGGGTTTTGGACTTTTTAGCCTAGTTAGACAGGAACCTTGCTGTATGCATCCCAGCCTCCCAGGATGCCCATGACAATGCTTTATGCATAGTACACAATTGGTGTTTGATTTTATTTGGATTCAGTGATTTGGCTTTTATTAATAGTATACTTCTCAGTCCTTGGCTCTTTAATGCTGGCTTTGTTTATGCCAAAAAGAAAAGCTTATTATGAATATAAATAGAAAATAAATTTGAGCTGTGTTTTCAGTGAAGTTGATGTGCCTCGCACCTTGCCAGAGCACTTTGTTACTGCTGCTGCTAAGTTGCTTCAGTTGTGTCCGACTCTGTGTGACCCCATACACGGCAGCCCACCAGGCTCGCCCGTCCCTGGGATTCTCCAGGCAAGAACACTGGAGTGGGTTGCCATTTCCTTCTCCAATGCATGAAAGTGAAAAGTGAAGTCGCTCAGTCGTGTCCGACTCTCCGCAACCCCATGGACTGCAGCCCACCAGGCTCCTCTGTCCAAGGGATTTTCCAGGCGAGAGTACTGGAGTGGGGTGCCATTGCCTTCTCCAATGAACTGGATCTCTATAATACAGACTTAGCTCTTTATAAAAAGAACTTAATTTAGGTGTGCAGATCTTTATGCGTGTGAGTTAGATTTTTGTAGCACAGGTGTGGGACATAATCAGATGTGGATTTGAAACCCACAGGATTGCCATTGTTATTTTATGGTAAGAATGTAGTTTTCAGAAATACTTTGAAGTGCCATTTTGGGCATTTTAGGGTAAAATTTTATCTGCCCTCCCGCGTATTGAGACAGTGAGAGATTCTTTTGTCCTAGATGTAGTCTATCATTGTTCTTAGTCATTTTTCCAGTTTCCATCTTTGCGACTGGTGTTTTATGTCTTTGCAAATTAAATCCATATTTTCCCCTGCTCCTCTTTCTCTTTTATACTGAAATAACTTGTGACATTTGGAAGTTAAATTCTTTGATCTCACATTTTACATCTTTAAATCATTTGACAAGATTTTGAAATGCTTTTAATGAGCTATGTCACCTTTTCAGGTTATGATAACACAGTGTTCTCATTGTATGTAAAACTGACATTTTGTCAAATGGTTTAGGTATTAATGCATATAGAATTTTGAAAGAAAGATGAGACTCCGTGATCTGAACAGTAAGAACGCCGCTCGGAACAGTGATACTTGTAGTTCTGTTTTAGTGGCCAGGGCCTAATGAGCAGTGAGTAATTAGGGGCTTGCCATATCCATGCGTTTGCTCAGATGTGCCTGTGTTACTGTTCCAGCCAGTGTCTCGACAGCTAATGCAAATTCCTGGGAACAGCGCATCCCCAAAGAATCTGGGAGTCTCACCTTCAGAAACAGTTGGAAAACATCTGTAAGGTCTTATATTTAGGCTCTTTCCCACTGTGACACTTAAAAGTCTGATTATACATACTACTGAGGAGGATTTTGGTAACTTTGAAAAGTGTGAGGGCTTAATTTTAGGTAGAAAATGGCTGTGTATACAGTTTTGGGGGAAAAAAAAAACCCAAGTATTTTTACTTAATTCATTATTGTATAAATATGAAATTATAAATGTTTGAATACTTTTGGCTTTTCTGTTATGGCATTGACTCTGCATTGTCTTTTAATTTGCTCATAACAAAGAATAAAAATTCAAGAGCCTCTCTGAGCCTTCTGTTTAGGTATAACAACTGGATAGTGATTCGTTTTCTGTGTTTAACGAATTAAGTTCCTACCAACAGACACCAATGTTATTTTCTTCTCATATTAAAGAAAGTCTAAAAGGAAAAAATGGTATGATTAAAGGAAGTATGTTTTCCCATCTGAAGAAAATCCCAGCTGTATTTCTTTTCAGGAGATTATATTTTAAAGTAACTTTTTGATGAAATGGTTTTATAGATTTATTCCTTCTTTTGTTTTAGTTAGGTGGGAATTGTAAAGAATTATTGAGAATGATGTGCCTCAGATGATGAAGAATCTGTGTTTAACACCTGTGTTCTTAGCATCAAATACAGTCAACTGCCTTCCTTCTCCAGTATTTATTGTTTCACTCATGAAACAGATACTAATGTTGAATGCCTACTGTGTGCTAGCTCCCAAGGATACAATAATGGAAAAAACACAAGAGACCTTGTATCTTGGAGCTTCCATTTTGGCCGGGCAGAAAGACACTCAGCAGTAAGATGGTGTCAGTGAGAGGATGGTGGTGAAAGGCTTGGTGAAGAGATGGCCTGTGAGAGTGAGGCCTGAAAGTCGAGAGGAAGCCTGTGGTGAAGGAGGCGTAGGGTGAGAGTGTTCAGGTGGTGGCAGCAGCGTGTTTGAAGGCCCTGGGTGCTGGGGTCCAGCCTCAGCAGGATCCAGGGACACCCTCAGGATGGACGGCGTCGGCGAGAGAGAAACTGAGGCAGCTTCTCAGTCTTTCTTTGGCCTGCCTGTTTATTTCAAGCTTATGATTCTCTTTTATACTTTTACAAAAGCATTAGGTCAGAGATTTGATATTTTTAGTTCCCATTGACTGAGATTTATTTTTCTCCAAAAATCATTGTTTCCCCTCAAAAGGAGTTCCTTCCTCAGCGATTCTCTTATCTACTTCTTCTCATGTGTCCTTGTGAATACGCTGTAACTCATGCTAATGTCTGGGCTGCATACCACATTCCTCAGTTTATTTCTTATCTTTCTAAGTCCTGTTTGTCCCTAGTATCCTAAGTTTGCTATTTCTTAGAAAGGGCTTCTAGCTAATAATATCTCTAAAGTCCCTAATTTTTATAAGCTATAGTAGAATTTTGTAACATTACAGCAATCCTTAAAGCTCTAGTGTCTAACTATTTTAATTATTCCTAAGACCTAAATTCAGCAAACTCCTTTGCCATAAACACTTTTCTCACAAATGGGTCTCAGATAGGAATCCTTCCCATGGTCTCAAGCCGCGGCCTCTGTGCTCACTCTGGAGCACTCTTTTGTAAAAGTCCTTGAACAAATGTCAGCGATTAACTTTATGAATTATTCTCTGAGCACAGCTGCAGAAGGCTTTATGCCTTCTCTTGCTCCTCTCAAAAACAATAAGCACCTTAATATTCTCTTCAGTCAACTCAGCCGAGGAAAGGAAAACACAAGTCAGAATCACAGAGCCTAACTCCTTCATTCCGGGTCCGTGCCTACGGAACAGAGGGAGGGGGTTTAGGGCCGTGCCTCTACTTTGTAGTAATGCCTAACGCGGCTGCCGACACCTGTGCAGCTGGAAACTGGAAATAGACTGGCATGGTTGTCGTGTAGTGCGCAGTGGAGGTACTTGGCCATACGCGGGCAGGACCAGTCTTACAAGTTGTGTAACAATTACGTGTGGGTTTTATTCCAAGAGCACTGGCAAACATTGTAGGATTTCAAATATGGGAATCACACAGTTGAAGTTCTCTTTGCTGCCCCATAGCAGATACAGTTGGTTTGGGTACAAGAACATCATTGAGGAGGCCATGGCAGTAATTTAAACGAAATGTATGGCTGAACTATGGTGGTTGTATGAAGTAAAGAGAAGTAAATGGATTTTGGTACAGTTGGCAGAACTTAAATACTTGGTGACGTTTTTGCTGTTTTAAGTTATAGTTCTTTTTTAGCTTTGCCAATTCCATCACTGAAGAATGGTACCTTGCTATTATATATTTATGTATTTGTTAACTTGTGAGATTAAAAAAAATTTGTATGTGTGGCCTATTTGCAATCTTTGTTTAAAATCATTTCCTTAACTGATTTTTAAGAGCTCTTGATAACTGTGATCTATGACAAATTTAAAAAATATTTTTTCTGGTGGTGGTTTTTTAATTTTATCTGTGGAATATTTTGTTTAAAGGTGTGTTTTATACATTTGGTGTCACATGTGTTCATGTTAAGAGATTTCAGAAACGCATGTGAACGTGCATTCAGTTGAGATAATACTTCATATATGGCTTATTTCGAAATTAGTTCACTATAACGTAACGTAGTAATATATGGTCAAGGCTTTTTAAGAGCTCAGACTTTATTTCGCCTGATGCACAATAGCTTTAGCTATGCTTGTTCAGATCTTTCGATTTTATCATGCCTTAAAGAAAGTTAACTAATTTAATAACTTCTGTAAACTTACATATGTTTACATCACTGATTTAGTTGCAGGGTTCTAATTTGGTTGCATTTAAGTTATAGTAAAGGAAGCCAGAAAACAAAGCCTATTACATTTCTATATAAACCACAATAAATGTTGAAGTGATTGTCTTATGGTGAGTTAGTGCTCCTCGTAAGCTGTGTTCTTTAATTGTAGGCCTTTGTACTTCTATGAGGTCGTGAACCCTAGGCAGTCTCATTTGGGTGAGGTTGCAGAGTAGCCCAGATATGCAGTATGTTTGAGAGACTGTGGAAGTGGCCCTGTTACTAATTGGAGAGTCACTAGAGCCACGTTAGAATCACGTGGGTGCGGTGTAAGGGGCCTCAAGTGATGATTCAGAAAAGAGGGGTTCTAGTTCCCGCAGTTTCACCCTGGATGTATTGCTTAGGTCTACACCTAAGGTCTCTGTTGGAAGATGTCTATCAAACCCTTCATAGTTTGCTGCTGCTAAGTCGCTTCAGTTGTGTCTGACTGTGCGACCCCATGGACGGCAGCCCACCAGGCTCCCCCGTCTCTGGGATTCTCCAGGCAAGAACACTGGAGTGGTGTGCCATTTCCTTCTCCAGTGCATGAAAGTGAAAAGTGCAAGTGAAGTCGTGTCCGACTCTTCGTGACTCCATGAACTGCAGCCTTCCAGGCTCCTCTGCTCGTGGGATTTTCCAGGCAAGAGCACTGGAGTGGTATGCCATTTCCTTCTGTTTGGGAAGGGTGCTAAGATGAGTCTGGAATTTCATAGGCTTTCTGCTGCCCCCTGGTGGTATTCTGCCTTAGTCCACAGCTGGAACTCTTAAAGATCCCTTGACAACCTGAATCTGTGTTCCAGTGCTGACTGGCCTGATAAATGAGGAGCATCCCTTCTGTGCAGCTGAGCTTTGGTTCTGCTAACCATTAGCCAATTGATAAAGAAGCTCAGTGAAGGTGAACCCTGGAAATCTGGGAAATTACCAAATCGTTGGAGCTAAGAAGACAGCCAGTGATGACTAGACAAGAGTTGACCAGCTGATGGGTATTCATTTTTAAGAGTTAGTATAATTGCTGTCAGAAAAAAAATGCTTGGTATATTTTAGTTTTTGAGTGTGGAGATAAAGGTAAAGAAGACCGACACTTGCTTTCCTGAAATCCTGGAGACCGGGGAAGCAGACTGGCACAGGGAGCCATTTGTTGGAGAAAAATAAAACATGATGGGAACACAGACATCACCTTTCTGGCTAGGACCGACCACAGGATGTACATTTAGGTGCCGTCCGTTTAGAAGTTACCCCTTTAGATCACCTCCAGGCTGAAAATAGTTAAAACTCACCTAGCTCTCAAAGTTAGTACTAGGAATTTATTTGGGGACATAGACTTGAACTTGATTTCTCCTGTCTGGGCCTGTGCCTTGTTGCTAATTCTGCAGTGTGGTGTTGGTCACCAGGGTCATGTTTCTCATATTAGCTTTTTTTAAACTCCATGAGTCACGTATATTTTTTATTAGTGTAGATTTAAAAGAGATTTGATAGATATTTTTCTCACTGAAAGGGAAAAACTTTCGTTTCCCAGCCAGTGGGGATTTCTGATCCTCAGTAGACTATAAAAAGTTGTTTCACTTTAGATCAAGTTTTTTTTATTTTACATTAATCAAGAAATTGTGTCTTCTCTTGACCTACTATTAATCTATCACCAACACTAGGCAGTCCCAGTGTAAACACCAAAGGTGTACTTTAAATTAGTTGCGTTTTGTTATTACACGTGGGGATCAGGGCCCCCATCAGGCTTCCAAAGTCTGTAGATTATTAAGAGTGGTGATGCTGGGCTTCTCTGGGGGCTCTTTGATAAAGAATCCGCGTGCCAGTGAAGGAGATGCAGGCTCGATCCCTGATCTGGGAAGATCCTACATGCCACGCAGCGACTTAAGCCCCTGAGCCACAACTGCTGAGCCGGTGTTCTGGAGTCTGGGAGCCACACTGCTGAAGGCCACGTGCCCTAGAGCCTGCGCTCCGCAGCAAGAGAAGCCACTGCAACAAAGAACAGCCCCTGCTCGCTTCCGTTAGAGAAAGCTCACACAGCAGTGAAGACCCAGTACAACCGAAATAAGACAAAATCATTTTTTAAAAAGCAGTCTTTGGGGATGTCCCTGGTGGTCCATTGGTTAGAATGTACCTTCCAGTGCAGGGGGTGTGTGTTTGATTCCTGGCTGGGGAACTTAAGATCTCATATACGTCATGGCCAAAAAAAAGAAAACATGAAACAAAAGCAATATTTTAACAAATTTCATAGAGACTTTTAAAAAAATGTGATGCTTCTGTTTCAAATTATTAGCACACATCTACCTAAAACTTTTTTAAAAAACAATTTCTAGGTAGTAGAAGCATTTCTGGGAGAGAATTAATTTAGAAACTGAAATAGTAAATCTTGTACATTTTGATGATGTATGAGATGAGAAAAATACACTTGCAAACTGAACTGCTTTAGAAAATATGGGGACATGGTTATTGTTTAGAAAATATATCTAAAATTTATGATACTGTTACTCTCCAGCAAATTTTTAGAGTAACAACAGGACAAAGGAAAAGACTTTGAGCTTCCAGGGGAGGCAAAGGTGAGAAGGCAAATACATGGGAAAACTAATGGTGGAGAAGGGCTAGTGTTAGCAGGGTTTCCTGTATAGAGTTCACCAGTTCGCCAGTACCATCTCTGGGCTGATGCGTTTTTAGACTCTTAAAGTTGTTTCCAGTGACTACCTTCTGTCCTTCCTTGTAGAGGAAGAGGGAATATGTCTGCAAATGTATGCCCTTAGTTCAGTTCAGTCACTCAGTCGTGTCTGACTCTGCAGCATGCCAGGCTTTCCTGTCAAACACCAACTCCGAGAGCTTGCTCAAACCCATGTCCATTGAGTCGGTGATGCCATCCAACCATCTCACCCTCTGTCATCCCCTTCTCCTCATGCCCTCAATCTTTCCCAGCATCAGGTCTTTTCCAGTGAGTCAGCTCTTCGCGTCAGCTGGCCAAAGTATTGGAGTTTCAGCTTCAACATCAGTCCTTACAATGAATCTTCAGGACTGATTTCCTTTAGGATTGACTGGCTTGATCTCCTTGCAGTCCTACTTTTGGGCAAATAAGGGGATAGCAGAGAGCTTTTTCTGAATCTGCTTCTGTTCTTAAGCCCACGTTTGGTGCCCAATGCACTGTGAGGCCACACCAGATTATTGAAGTTTGGAGCTCAGAAAGGTTTATTGCAGGGCAAAGCAAGGATAACAGGTAGCTTATGCTCAAAAAGCCTGAACTCCTCAGTTCAATTCAGTTCGGTTCAGTTGCTCAGTCATGTCTGACTCTTTTTCTTTTCTCAGAGAAGAGTTTTTATAGTAAAACTGGATTTGGGGGCAGGGGAACTGCAAGATGTGTAAGCCTCCTCTGGCTGGTTGGTGTAAGCTAACAGGCTGGTGTTCTGGGACTCCCAGTCATCAGTCTTCTGGTTCCAGCCAGTCTGCGGTCCACTGTTTGAGCCCAGCCTGAAGTTACCATCGTCAGCCTGGGGTAGGAGCCCTACTTCCTGCAGAAGAACTCAGAGATTTGTATCAAAGTATTATGCACCTCCCCTGAGGAGGAGCTGGGACCCTGCCCTATCTTGCACTGTTGTTTCTTTCTGTATTCCCTAATTCCCCTGATTCAGTTCAGTTCAGTCACTCAGTCATGTCCGACTCTTTTTGACCCCATGAGCCGCAGCATGCCAGGCCTCCCTGTCCATCACCAACTCCCGGAGTTCACTCAAACTCATGTCCATCAAGTCGGTGATGCCATCCAGCCATCTCATCCTCCGTCACCTCCTTCTTCTCCTGCCCCCAGTCCCTCCCAGCATCAGGGTCTTTTCCAATGAGTCAACTCTTCACATGAAATGACCAAAGTATTGGAGTTTCAGCTTCAACATCAGTCCTTCCAATGAACACCCAGGACTGATCTCCTTTAGGATGGACTGGTTGCATCTCCTTGCAGCCCAAGGGACTCTCAAGAGTCTTCTCCAACACCACAGTTCAAAAGCATCAATTCTTCAGGGCTCAGCCTTCTTCACAGTCCAACTCTCACATCCATACATGACCTTTGTTGGCAAAGTAAGGTCTCTGCTTTTGAATATGCTATATAGGTTGGTCATAACTTTTCTTCCAAGGAGCAAGCATCTTTTAATTTCATGGCTGCAGTCACATCTGCAGTGATTTTGGAGTCCCCCCCAAAAATAAAGTCAGCCACTGTTGCCACTGTTTCCCCATCTATTTCCCATGAAGTGATGGGACCAGATGCCATGATCTTCGTTTTCTGAATGTTGAGCTTTAAGCCAACCTTTTCACTCTCCTCTCTCACTTTCATCAAGAGGCTTTTTAGTTCCTCTTCACTTTCTGCCATAAGTGTGTTATCATCTGCATAGCTGAGGTTAGTGATATTTCTCCCAGCAATCTTGATTCCAGCTTGTGCTTCTTCCAGCCCAGCGTTTCTCGTTTTCTGAATGTTGAGCTTTAAGCCAACCTTTTCACTCTCCTCTCTCACTTTGATCAAGAGGCTTTTTAGTTCCTCTTCACTTTCTGCCATAAGGGTGGTATCATCTGCATAGCTGAGGTTAGTGATATTTCTCCCAGCAATCTTGATTCCAGCTTGTGCTTCTTCCAGCCCAGCGTTTCTCGTTTTCTGAATGTTGAGCTTTAAGCCAACCTTTTCACTCTCCTCTCTCACTTTGATCAAGAGGCTTTTTAGTTCCTCTTCACTTTCTGCCATAAGGGTGGTATCATCTGCATAGCTGAGGTTAGTGATATTTCTCCCAGCAATCTTGATTCCAGCTTGTGCTTCTTCCAGCCCAGCGTTTCTCGTTTTCTGAATGTTGAGCTTTAAGCCAACCTTTTCACTCTCCTCTCTCACTTTGATCAAGAGGCTTTTTAGTTCCTCTTCACTTTCTGCCATAAGGGTGGTATCATCTGCATAGCTGAGGTTAGTGATATTTCTCCCAGCAATCTTGATTCCAGCTTGTGCTTCTTCCAGCCCAGCGTTTCTCGTTTTCTGAATGTTGAGCTTTAAGCCAACCTTTTCACTCTCCTCTCTCACTTTGATCAAGAGGCTTTTTAGTTCCTCTTCACTTTCTGCCATAAGGGTGGTATCATCTGCATAGCTGAGGTTAGTGATATTTCTCCCAGCAATCTTGATTCCAGCTTGTGCTTCTTCCAGCCCAGCGTTTCTCATGATGTATTCTGCATATAAGTGCAGAATACTTTTCCTATTTGGAACCAATCTGTTGTTCCATGTCCAGTTCTAACTGTTGCTTCCTGACCTGCATGTAGATTTCTCAAGAGGTTTTCAGCTTCAACATCAGTCCTTCCAATGAACACCCAGGACTGATCTCCTTTAGGATGGACTGGTTGCATCTCCTTGCAGCCCAAGGGACTCTCAAGAGTCTTCTCCAACACCACAGTTCAAAAGCATCAATTCTTCAGGGCTCAGCCTTCTTCACAGTCCAACTCTCACATCCATACATGACCTTTGTTGGCAAAGTAAGGTCTCTGCTTTTGAATATGCTATATAGGTTGGTCATAACTTTTCTTCCAAGGAGCAAGCATCTTTTAATTTCATGGCTGCAGTCACCATCTGCAGTGATTTTGGAGTCCCCCCCAAAAATAAAGTCAGCCACTGTTGCCACTGTTTCCCCATCTATTTCCCATGAAGTGATGGGACCAGATGCCATGATCTTCGTTTTCTGAATGTTGAGCTTTAAGCCAACCTTTTCACTCTCCTCTCTCACTTTCATCAAGAGGCTTTTTAGTTCCTCTTCACTTTCTGCCATAAGGGTGGTATCATCTGCATAGCTGAGGTTAGTGATATTTCTCCCAGCAATCTTGATTCCAGCTTGTGCTTCTTCCAGCCCAGCGTTTCTCATGATGTATTCTGCATATAAGTGCAGAATACTTTTCCTATTTGGAACCAATCTGTTGTTCCATGTCCAGTTCTAACTGTTGCTTCCTGACCTGCATGTAGATTTCTCAAGAGGTACTTGAGATGGTACTCCCATCTCTTTCAGAATTTTCCACAGTTTATTGTGATCCACACAGTCAAAGGCTTTGGAATAGTCAATAAAGCAGAAAGAGGTGTTTTTCTGGAACTCTCTTGCTTTTTTGATGATCCAGAGTAGCTGTTTAAATTTGCCCTTTGGAGCTCAGAGTAGGTCTAGGAACCTGAAAGCCTTTTTCCTACAAACAGGAAGGTGACACTGAAAGGCTCTTGTGCCCGGGAGGGCCCCGTGGCATCCCACTTGGTTTCACTTCTCAGTTGCCTTCAGCTCAAAATAGTCATTTGCCAAAGTAGTATATTGTGCTCCCCTTCAAGACCAGACTCGGTCTTTGTGCTTTAAGCCTGCAGTAGTCCTGGGACAGAAATACCAGTAAGGAATGTCAAGGATGGAGATGGGCAGTTGTGGCTTGAAGTACGTGCATACTAAGTCACGTCAGTCATGTCCGACTCTGTGTGACCCTGTGGACTGTAGCCCCCCAGGGTCCTCTGTCCATGGGATTCTCCAGGCGAGAATCCAGAGTGGGTTGCTGTGCCCTCCTCCAGGGGATCTGCCCTACCCACGGATCTCTTGTCTGCCTGCATTGGCCCGCGGGCTCCCTGTGATTTGAGGTAAGGTGGAAGAAACACAGCCAGAGTGGAGCTAGAGCATTCTTCAGGATTTTGTCTCCTTAAAAATAAGAAATAAACTAGTACAGAATAATAGTAACAAAATTGTCAATCACTGTTCTTAACTATGTGCTGGACTCTCAGTATAGCAATTCATAGCCCTTTGAGTTCTGAAAAATATTCTTAAATAATTTCTCTGGTTATAACTTCCCCATTTTTTCCTACACTCTTTCTTGAGCTCCTGCTAGTCACATACTAAACTTTCTAGATGACTTTTTTTTTAAACATTCTAACCTTTTCTCTCAGTTTTCCATCTTTCTGTCTTATTCTGCTTTCTGAGATATTTTTTTTCCAACTTTACTTTGTATTGAAAATTTCATATTTACCATGAGTTTCCAAGACCTTTTTAAAAAAATGAATTTTTCTGGGTACCATTTTTTTCTTCTTGTTCAACATTTCTTTGAGAATGTTCATAATAGTTTTTCTTAACATTATAATTTCCCTGCTTAGTGTGTTCTTCCAAGTTTTTTTCTGTTTTAAGCTTTCGGATTTATTAGAGTTTCTTCAAATGTCTATTAATTTTTTTGATCCACTCTTATTTTATAAAAAGCACTAAAAATGCTGTTGGAAAGCACTTTGCACGAGTGGAGCTTGTTTCCATGGATTTCAGTGCAAGATAATCAGCGCTCTTTTCTCATAAAGTGTCTGGAGTTGCAGGGAGGGGGAGGTCTGCCTGGAAGTTTTCATTCTGGCTCCCAGCATGCTGGGTGTTTAATGAGGGGAAGGATTAGGACAGGTCTGGCAACGTTTGTTTGTAACTTTTATTCAGTCCATTGTAGTTAATACCCCACCTTCAACTGTGTTCCTGTTCCTTCTCTAGCAACTCTCCATTTCCGTTTTCGAGACAATAAACTTCCCGTCTTCTCTGGTGTTGGGCAGAGGTGGTAGTTCAACTGTGGGAAGTGAGAATTTGATGGTCTTTCAACCTGTCCTATTTTTAGCTCCACCTCACCCCCATTTTGCGATGTACCTTTGCCTCAGTTCCTCATGCTTCTAGGGCCTCTTTTTACACAGACTGCTTTTCATTTCTCCTCCGTACTGGCTTAGGGTTTTGTTTCCTTGGGTTTTCTCTCAGCTGCTACTAAGTCCATCCGCTCCCCAACCTCCTCAGTTAGTCGTCCCTTGTTCTCTTGGCCCTTTTCCCACTCCCTTTTCATCCGTGTATTATCATTTCAGGAGAGTTTTAAGAGGCAGTGGAAATTAATGCGTGTGTGTGTTTATCTGTGTGTGTGTGTGCTCAGTTGTGTCCAACTTTTTGTTATCCCATGGGCTGCAGCCCACCAGGCTCCTCTGTCCATGGGATTTCCCGGGCAAGAATACTGGAGTTGTTTGTCAGTTCCTTCTCCAGGGGGTCTTCCTGACCCAGGAGTTGAACCCATGTCTCCTGCATTGCATGTGGATTCTTTACCAGCGTACCCCCTGGCAAGGCTCCAATGCCTATGTTTACTTAGATATTAATATATTAAAAAAAAAAATAAGGTCCATCTTTTGATGGACTGGATTTCACTTTCCACTCCTTTTCTGCCTACAAGGAGTGTATGGGTGCTGGATTGCTTGAGTTTGGGGATTGGAAAAAACCTGTCAATTGCATTTAAACATATACTGTATATTTTTGCTCATTTCCCCTTCAATTATGACCTCGCTGTAGCCTTTTGCTTTCTCTTTTTCATCCTGAGGTGTCAGCCCACCACAGGCCAAGGAGAGAAGCTGGGATTTTCCTGTATTTTCTTTCAACACGTCTGTCTTGTCTTTCCTTTTCTCCCTACCATGTCTTATTCTTTTATTAGTGTTTTAATTCTCTTTTATGTCATTAGTGCACTCACTCAACCACCTCCTTAAACTTGCTTTCTCAAGCTCATGTTGTTGTCACACCTGCTAGGTTTGCCTCATGGTGGATATGTCCTCATATGATTTATGCTTTTCGGTAACTTGTTTGGCCCTAACTGAGACTAGTTTTTCCACGGGAAATCTGTGAACTCTCGCTTATTGAAGAGTCTCTAAGGACTGTTGTGTGTTTAGTTCTCTTTTGTAATTTACATTAATTTCTTGAAGTTTCTTTAAAACAGAAGATAGTAAAACATGGCCTCATCTTTTTTTCCTAAGCCAGTGACTTTTTCCACAGCCCTCATTTATGATAAATTCAGAGGGATGTGCAATCTTTTTAATTCTAGCTAAACAAGCAGTCCAGTGGAAGGGTTTTAGCTCTTATTTTAAAAAAGCAGAATGGGGAAAAAAAAAGAAGAGAAATGGAGTGAGATTTGGTGGAAATAAGAGCCTGGGTTAGCTGTTCCCAGGCTTCTTGTGGCAGATAGATCACCATTGTGCACGTCGGCTGGACATGAGAGGCAAATGGAATTTGGAAACATCAGTTATGTCCTAAAAATCTTGAGTGCTGCCAGATTGTGTCCATGTCCCAGAACTACAGGTCAACTTGGTGAATGTTATAAAATAGAGCTGCTGTTTCAGACCTAGAGAGGCAGCTCATCAGTTGAGTGGGAATAGACTCTTCAGAGATTTGGTAATTGTGTTCCAAGAATGAAAACCCAGGGGAGAACTATCGTGATTAGTTGTCATTAGTGTTATGCAAAGTTTTCCTTACTGTAATGACGATAAGGCAGAATTTTCACATGGGTTTTACATTTTGGCAGAGTAGGCTGGAGAGATGGATATTGAAGAAAATCTAGATGACAGAAGAGTTGTCATTCTGATGGTTTGTTGTTGTTTTCTCTCTGGATTGATAGACAGTATCTGAGACTGGAATTTTTTTATGCACTTAGGTTAAGATTTCAGCTTTATCCTTGTCAGTGATTTGGCTCATATCCTGAGACTATTATGTTTGGGGAATTTGATGGCTTTGGAATGTAGTTATACACAGAGGGCAAAAGTTCCAATTATTTAGAGAAATCTGCAAGTCCATTGCATATTTTTACAGAAAGCAAATGTAGGAATCATCTGTTTTCGATTTTGCAATGCTGCCTGTGCATTTAAAAACAAAACATACTTGAAGGAAAAACAAGCTTTTTCTTTCCAAACACAAGCAATGTATCTTTATCAAGAAAATTAGAAAACACTGGAAAAAATAAAGTCAAAAATTATTTCACAATTTTGTCACCCAAAGGTAACAGTTTAGAGGTGATATACACCTTGTAGACTTTTCTACTGTGGATATCTGTGATTCGTGTTTCAAAAAATGGTGTCATTCTCTTTGTAACCTGTTTGGCAAAACTGCAGATACATATATATATATATATTATATATCACAATAAATATAGAAGTACAGTCTAGTCTTCAGTGGAGGCTTCGTATTCTATCATATCATGATGTATTTAGTTCTCAATTTCAAGGATCCATTTCAAAAGGAATGATTTTATTTGCTAGCCAGAGTCTGGCTATGGAATTGTGAACACTGTACATAATAGCAATTTAAAATAAATTAAAGTTTAAAGGTTAAGGCATCAGAAGTAATCTGAAATTTCCTCAACAGTAGATTGAAGCTATGTGATTGTTATGCTAGCCATTTTTTCTTCTTCTGATAAATTCAGTTTTATAACTTCTGCCTATTTAAGTCAATTCTTGTTAAGTAACAACAAAAAAATTTTATAGCTACTTAGATTGGTTTGGAGATTGGTTTGGTATTGGAGAAGGAAATGGCAACCCACTCCAGTGTTCTTGCCCACTCCAGTGTTCTCCCAGAGACGGAGGAGCCTGGTGGGCTGCCGTCTGTGGGGTCGCACAGAGTCGGACACGACTGAAGTGACTTAGCAGCTTAGCAGATTGGTTTGGAGAAAAGCAATCAGGAGTTACCCAAATTGAGTCAGAGAAAATGTAAAACACCTACCTCATGAGTCTTTCATTGGGCTGCATTGCCTTAAAAGGTCTTCCCAGCACCACTTGTTAAAGAGATTCTCTTTTCTCCATTGCATATTTTTGCCTCCTTTGTCAAAGATAAGGTGTCCACAGGTGTGTGGATTTATCACTGGGCTTTCTATTTGGTTCCATTAATCTATATTTCTGCCTTTGTGCCAGTACCATACTGTCATGATGATGTAGCTTTGTAGTATAGTCTAACCCTATAGGATTAGGGTTAAGGATTTTTGCATCTATGTTCATCAGTGATACTGGCCTGTAGTTTTCTCTTTTTTTGTGGCATCTTTGTCTGGTTTTGGTATTAGGGTGATGGTGGCCTCATAGAATGAGTTTGAGAGTTTACCTTCCTCTGCAATTTTCTGGAAGAGTTTGAGTAGGATAGGTGTTAGCCCTTCTCTGAATTTTTGGTAGAATTCATCTGTGAAGCCGTCTGGTCCTGGGCTTTTGTTTGTTGGAAGATTTCTGATTACAGTTTCAGTTTCTGTGCTTGTGATGGGTCTGTTAAGATTTTCTATTTCTTCCTGATTCAGTTTTGGAAGGTTATACTTTTCTAAGAATTTGTCCATTTCTTCCAAGTTGTCCATTTTATTGGCATATAATTGCTGATAGTAGTCTGTTATGATCGTTTGTATTCCTGTGTTGTCTATTGTGATCTCTCCCTTTTCATTTCTAATTTTGTTGATTTGATTTATCTCCCCTTTTTTTCTTGATGAGTCTGGCTAATGGTTTGTCTTTTATTTATTTTCTCAAATCTCTTGAATTCCTATACACTAACAATGAGAAAATAGAAAGAGAAATTAAAGAAACAATCCCATTCACCATTGCTATGAAAAGAATAAAATACTTAGGAATAAATCTACTTAAAGAAACAGAAGCCCTATATATAGAAAACTATAAAACACTGATAAAAGAAATTAAAAATGATGCAAATAGGTTGAGAAATATACCATGTTCATGGATTGGAAGAATCAATATAGTGAAAATGAGTATACTACTCAAAGCAATCTACAGATTCAGTGCAATCCCTATCAAGCTATCAATGGTATTTTTCACAGAACTAGAACAAATAATTTCACAATTTGTATGGAAATACACAAAAACCTTGAATAGCCAAAGCAATTTTGAGAAAGAAAAATGGAACTGGAGGAATCAACCTACCTGACTTCAGACTATACTACAAAGCTAGAGTCATCATGACAGATGGTACTGGCACAAAGACAGAAATATAGATCAGTGGAACCAAATAGAAAGCCCAGTGATAAATCCACGCACCTGTGGACACCTTATCTTTGACAAAGGAGGCAAAAATATGCAATGGAGAAAAGAGAATCTCTTTAACAAGTGGTGCTGGGAAGACTGATCAACCACCTGTAAAAGAATGAAACTAGAACACTTTCTAACACCATACACAAAAATAAACTCAAAATGGATTAAAGATCTAAATGTAAGACAAGAAACTATAAAACTCCTAGAAGAAAACAGGCAAAACCCTCTCTGACATAAATCACAGCAAGATCCTCTGTGACCCACCTCCCAGAGTAATGGAAATAAAAGCAAAACTAAACAAATGGGACCTAATTAAACTTAAAAGCTTTTGCACAATGAAGGAAACTATAAGCAAGGTGAAAAGACAGCCTCAAGAATAGGAGAAAATAGTAGCAAATGAAGTAACTGACAAATAATTAATCTCAAAAATATACAAGCAGCCCATGTAGCTCAATACCAGAAAAATAAACAACTCAATCAAAAAATGGGCCAAAGAACTCAACAGACATGTCTCCTAAAGAAGACCTACAAATGGCTAACAAAGACATGAAAAGATGCTCAACATCGCTCATTATCAGAGAAATGCAAATCAAAACCACGGTGAGGTACCATCTCACTCCAGTCAGAATGGCTGCTATCAAAAAGTCTACAAACAATAAATGCTGAAGAGGAGATGTGTAGAAAAGGGAACCTTCTTACACTATTGGTGGGAATGCAAACTAGTACAGACAGCCACTATGAAGAACAGTGTGGAGATTCCTTAAAAAACTGGAAATAGAACTGCCATATGATCCAGCAAGCCCACTGCTGGGCATAGACACTGAGAAAACCAGAATTGAAAGAGACACATGTATCCCAATATTCATTGCAGTACTGTTTACAATAGCTAGGACATGGAAGCAACCTAGATGTCCATTGGCAGATGAATGGATAAGAAAGTTTTAGTGTGTATTCACATGGAGTATTACTCAGCCATTAAAAAGAACACATTTGAATCAGTTCTAATGAGGTGGATGAAACTGGAGCCTATTATACAGAGTGAAGTGAGTCAGAAAGAAAAACACCAATACAGTATACTTACACATATATATGGAATTTAGAAAGATGGTAATGATGACCCTGTATGCGAGACAGCAAAAGAGACACAGATAGAACAGACTTTTGGGCTCTGTGGGAGAAGGTGAGGGTGGGATGATTTGAGAGAGTAGCAGTGAGACATGTATATTACCATATGTGAAATAGATGACCCAGTCCAAGCTCAATGCAGGGCACTCAAAGCCGGTGCACTGGGACAACCCAGAGGGATGGATGGGGAGAGAAGTGTTCGGAATGGGGGACACATGGGGGACTCCACGGACAGAGGAGCATGATGAGCCGCAGTCCACGTGGGCACAAAGAGTCGGTCACGACTGATCAACTCAAATTCTGTAGCACTCAAATTCTGTCGTGGTATGGAATAAAGAGTTTATGTGCAGCTTTTCTTCTTCTTCTTCCCAGTTCTGAGAACTAAGTTTAAAGATTTGAGCTCTGCATTATTTCTCAACTTTCTCCCAGTAATGGATTCAGGGTAGCATCTCTGGATGACGGTGGTAATGGTAGTTTTCTGAGTCTAGCCTTACATACAGCCTTCTGGGTCTATGTTAGAAAGCACTTTGCCTTTCCCATCTCAGACACAACAGTATGCTATAAATTGACTGTGTAGGCCCAAGAAACAGTCAGTGTCTCACTTCTCCTCCTACAGCCAGGCTCTGGGGTCTCTGAGTAAGTCCTCATCTTTTCACTGTGGCCTTTGAAGTCCTCATTGTAAGCATGCTCAGTCATGTCCAACTCTATGGACTGTAGCCCACCAGGCCCCCCTGTCCATGGAATTTTTCAGGCAAGAGTACTAGAGCGGGTTGCCAGTTCTTACTGCAGAAGATCTTCTTGACCCAGGGTTCGAACTTGGATCTCTTGTGTTTCCTGCATTGGCAGGTGGATTTTTACTACTGTACCATGTGGGAAGCACCCATACTACACTTAATCTTAGCTTTAGCCAAAAGGCTGGAAAGTACTGAGTAGCTGCCTAATGGTTACTTCCATAGAAATGAGTTTTTTCCTTATTGTGTGATTTCAGCTTTAGCTTCAGGAAAGCTACATGTGTGCCTTTATTTTCAAGCTTCAAATCTTGCTTGAAAAAGAAACTTTCTATTCTCATGAAGTTTGGAAAGATGTGCTTACTCCTGCGTCCGAATGATTTGGGCTTTTAAAAATGCCATTTGGAAGTGGCTGCTTCATTTAATAGTAATGAGATGTCACTATGGGCCCTGGTGGGAATTAGAAAGGAAGCAGGACATTACAAAAATAACAAGACATATTTCTTGGAGTAATATTTAATAGCTTTCATTCCTTTTACATGATCGTCACAGCAGTAGCAGCCCATGTGAGGACAGATCAGGTAGATAGTTGTTAATGCCATTTTCCATCAGAAGCTGAGCTTGAAGAGGTTAAAGGATTTTGTCAAGAAAGGAGGTAGCTGGAGCTCTTCCGATCACATCTTGCACACAAGACAGTTAAATTGTATTTTGTGGCCTCGATATTAGAGGTGTACAAATTCAGAGAGTGGGGAAAGATTGTGAAGAAGTGCAGGAAAGGCTTTGCAGAGAAGGACCTTACAGACTAAGGGAAGACTCTGGACTTGTTGAAAAGGAGTAGATGGAGCACTCCATGTTGGGGGTGGCGGATCATAGGGACTGTCTTAAGGAGTGAAGAGTTTTTTTGTTCCAGTTAATTAATGGAAGCTATTGGTTTATTTTGCTGTCTCTTTAAGAATTCCTCTGGTTATTTCAAACTGCCTGATGGACTTGTTATCTGCAAGATTAGTGTTTTTTCATTTGGATAGAAGCTTGCAGTGCCAGAGTGTGTGTGTGTGTGTGTGTGTGTGTGTGTGTGTATCTCATGGCGCTGGATTATCTCCTACCATTTGATATTTTTCTGCTTTGAAGAAGATTGTGTCTGAGGAGGTATATTATCTGACTGTGTTTCCCCATCAAAGAGAAGTGAAATAATACCTTGTCCTTGGTCTGGTCTTTGTGGTTCTGAGGGGTTTTCCCCTCCTGGTAGACTTCCTGCACTGGGCAAGGGGAGAAATGAAGAACCAGTGTATATGAACAGCCCATGTTCATTTCTTTGAGCCTGAACAATCACTAATTTTTCTTTAGAGTTCTCATAGCCCCTTCAAGGTGCTGAGCACTCCCTTGGCTCTATCCTGATTGCGGAGGGACATTTGGGGACAGGCCTGGGGTCTGATGCCAAGAGATTTCCTTGCCCGCAGCACCTGCTGCTGGGACTCCCGTTTGGCAGACGTCTTCTTCTCACTCTAGGTAGGTTAGTGGTGATTGAAGCCCCTCTGTAGTGGTTTTTGAGTGGCCAGAGATTCACTTTGGTTTCATTTCGCTTTCATGTCTCTCTGGAGGATACCCATCTTATTCTCCTTGACCATTCAAATAGTTTGAAAGTAGTTTTGAGTATCAGTGGCATTTTCAGTAGGTTTACTTTCCATTCAACCATCTACATGTTGCTAGTTGTAAGGGACATTTCCTTGGATACTGAGACAGTCTTGACTGAGCACCTTTTGGCCCCTTTGAAGTTGAGACGTGTGGATGCTTAAGGTTGTAGCCCTTGCGTGGTCCCTCAGAGTCCCCTGGGGCAGTCTAGACAGACCCTTAAGCATGAGGCGATATGTCAGGAAGGTGCAAAGCATTGTGGGCTCTCAGAAGAGAACTCTCTTGCAAAGCCTGGACTAGCTGTCAAGCTCTACTGCCATTTGGTTGGTTGTTATTTAGTTTGGAAAGTTGGGAGTTAGACATACTGTCCATTCTCATACCAGAGTTGGGTTTGAGGGGTTCGGTAGAGACATGTTTATTCTTTGAAATCGGAAGGGCTGAGTTCAGGTCTTGTTTGTGCCTGTACCTACCAGTGGGTCCATTGGGAGCTCATAGTTACTAGGGGGGAAACAGGATTTAGAGCAGGACAGCACGGATGAGTCAGTTTAAGAAATCCCTGTAGAGTTTCTTTATTGGAGGATTTCCAAGCGCTTCTGACATACTAATGTGTACTGCTAGCCCTTGGAAGGATTACTCTGCAGTTCCTAGGCTCATTTGGATTTTTTAAAACATGGAGCATTTTCTCAGATTATTATTGCACAAAGCATACTTAGGGAACACTGTCATTCCTAATTTCTAGCTCTTAAACTTACAAATCTGTGTAAGTTTTTTTCAGTTAACACAACGTTCTTTTGAGAAAAGAAGTTAGTCCACAATTGGACAGTGCATTTTGTCACGAGCTATAGTGAACAGTAGCTATTGGTTATGATATAAAATTTGAGAAAGTAAGAAAATATCATTTTATTTTTAGGCATATTGGCATATAACATTTTAGTTTCATATTTGCAGCATAATTTATTATTTTATATACTACACATTGATCACCACAGTAAGTCTAGTTATCATCTGTCACTATATAATCGACTTCTTCATCTATTCCACTTACCTCCATCCTTCTCCCCTCTGGTACCCACCAGTCTCTTCTCTATAAGATTCGTTATTTTTATTAATTTGTTTTTTAGATTTCACAGATGAGTTATATCATGCAGTATTTGTCTTTCTCTGACTTATTTCACTTAGCATAGTAACCTCTAGGTTCATACATATTGTGACAGACTTGTCACAAATGGCAAGTGTACACTGTTGGTGGGAATGTAAATTGGTACAGTCACGATGGAAAACAGTGTGGAGGGTCTCAAAAAAATTGAAAAGAGAACTACCATGTGATCCAGCTATTTTACTTCTGGTATTTATCTAAAGAAAATGAAAACACTAGTTCATAAAGATCTGTGTATATTCCCTTTGTTCATTGCAGCATTGTGTATAATACCCAAGATATGAAAATAATCGAAGTGTCTGTCCATGGATCAATGGATAAAGATGTGCGCGCGTGTATACACACACAGCAGAGTGCTGCTCAGTCGTAGAAAACAGAAAGTGCTGGGTTGCACATCCTCAACTTTACGTACGGATTCTAAAGTACTGACAGCAACCCTGTGAAGGAGACATTTGATCATGGCCGTTTTGCAGATTAGTAAGCTGAAGTTCAAATAGCAGGTTATGCATGGAGATGCTGAAAGTCAGACTATGGTCTGCCTTTCGCCAAAGGCCACATTTCATTAACCACAATGCTTTGTTACAGAGCTCAGTCTTAATTTTAACTTCTCTTGCTTTTTTAAAAGTTTTAAATGATTATTACAAAATTAATATATATCTACTAAAGATAAGTAGGTGAGAGAGAAGTAGAAAATGCCCCCCAAGCCCATCATCAAGTAGAAGAACTTGAGTCAGCATGTGATTTCTTTCCCTTTGTTTTATGCAATGTTAGGTTCATTAACCATGCTTGTGGTTAAATATATGTATGTACAACATATATACATTTTTATACTCTATATATAATTTTTAAATCTCCTTACAGATGTGCATTTTGGTTATTGCCACATCACTGATAAAGTATTTTAATAAACACACTGAACCAGGACTTGGAAACGTAACTTGTAGCTCTTTTATACAAGCTGTTGCTTGACTGTAGGCAGGTTCATTGACCTTCCTGGAACTCAAGTTTCCTTGTGAATAAGTGAGGATCAGATCACTGGTTTTGAAGCTTTGGTTTTCTACACAATCTCCTGCAGGCTAGGGGTAGAGATGTCATCAGAGCAGAGAGGACCCTGGCCCTTTACTCCCATCTGTTTTCACTCAAGCATCCACTCTTATAACTCTTTTGTAGATTTGGGGTCCAAGCACATTTGCAAAGAGGAACTCACTGATTTTTTGTGGAAGAGTATAAAATTGTTGGACCCGATGATCCTGAAGCTCGCCACTTCTATAATTCTCTTTTATGATGTCTGTTAAGTTCTGTGTGCTCTGTGCATTTAGAACATTTCTTCACCAATCTACACTAATCTAGAGTGGTAGATTAAGAAGATTTGCTGCAGTCTTTCAGCTGATCTCAGGAACCAGATAATAAGCACAGAAATAATCCCTGTCAGTGTTGAGCAATGTTCAAAGCACTGTTGAATTGTTTCTCAGCAAATTTACCACTGTCTTTGACTTGATCCATCTCAGATCCAATTTAATGCCTCTTTTGGGGAATACTAACCAGGGAGTCATTGGTTTCTTAAAACTAATATATGTTTGAAAACTATGGACTCCACCAATAACTGGTTTTCCATTTTCCTTATGCATGTGAAGGTTATGAATCTTGAGGGGTTAATTTGAAAGTCCCAGTAGCTTGACTTGTTTCTCTTGCCTCCACAGGAGGAAGAATGTTCTTCAGAAATGAGGTGAATTAATGCTTGGGCACTCAAGAACCCTGGACAGCTACATGAGGTGTTTAAAACCTGCCCTGACCCTCTCGCCACACAGCTCTGTTATGAGGCCCGACAGGATGAACGCAGCGTGGAGGGACGGTGTCCTGCCCTGTCGGAACGGTGACTGCTGACCCACCGCGAGCAAGCAGGGGGGCCCCACGTTGTCTGCCAGCACAATGAAGGAAGTGGTCTATTGGTCACCCGAGAAGGTGGCAGACTGGCTGCAGGAGAATGCTATGCCAGAATACTGTGAGCCTCTGGAGCATTTCACAGGCCGGGACTTGATCAACCTCACCCAGGAGGATTTCACAAAACCCCCGCTGTGCCTCGTCACCTCTGACAACGGGCAGCGGCTCTTGCACATGGTAGAGACTCTGAAGATGGAGCACCACTTGGAAGCGCACAAGAACGGCCACGCCAACGGGCACCTCAGCATTGGCACCGGTGGCCCCTCCCCTAACGGCAGCTTCAGCATCAAGGTCAAACCCAATGGGATGCCCAATGGGTATAGGAAGGAAATGATCAAGATCCCCATGCCGGAACCGGAGCGCTCCCAGTACCCCATGGAGTGGGGCAAGACTTTCCTGGCCTTCCTTTACGCACTTTCCTGCTTTGTTCTCACCACAGTGATGATCTCGGTCGTCCATGAACGAGTGCCTCCCAAGGAGGTGCAGCCTCCACTACCGGACACGTTTTTGACCATTTTAACCGGGTGCAGTGGGCCTTTTCTATTTGTGAAATTAACGGCATGATCCTTGTGGGACTCTGGTTAATTCAGTGGCTGCTCTTAAAGTACAAGTAAGTAAAGCACAAGTCTGCAGTTTCAGGGATTGGGAGGTGGCACAACAGATGTTTAATATTCGTTATTGGGAAATTAAATTGACCAAGCAGTAGGAATCAAAGCACATTCTTTCTAACCACATAGTCTGTTGAACCAACCAAAGCTCTGGCAGCTCTAAGGAAGTGCTATGTTTTGTACCAGATTCATACAGAGTGATGAACAGGATTGTTAGAGATGAGGTTTTTTCTGTTTTCACATCACAGGAAGGAAAACCCTCAGACATTTTCAGAGAGTACAGGCTATTAAACTGCTGAAAACTATCCAGTCTTGGTGTGTTTAACCCGTCAAATCAGTGGTTGACAGTTGGCCTGTGGGCTGTGAATGACACTATAACTTTTTCCGCACAGAATCAGATATCTGAACCTTTGTAATATGTATCTGAAGATGCTTCACACATAGAATTCAGAAGAGCTGGTCCAGAGTGACTTGAGCTAGTGGAGAGCGATACCCACTTTAGGCGGGATGTGGATGAACCTGTGTGGCTTTCCACCTTTCTTTAGAACGTGTGGCATTTAGAGCAGTATTCCATTCACGTTTCTCAGGATTTTCAGGAGGCATCTCCTTTTAGTTTCAGGTAAATCCAAAGTGGCTTTCATGTCCCAGGCTCTAAACTCACTGCAGCAAAGTTATTTGCTTGAGTTGCGTATAGCAAACTGAACACATACTTTGCCCTCATCACGGGTGTCTGATTTTTCCATTAGCAGAACATCTTTGTGGCTTCCACGCATGGGAGTTGGAAATTGGTTTCCTAAGGAACTGAGTTTCTCTCTGGTAGACTATGTTGCATGACCCACAGTGTGGTTGCATAGTAAGGAAATCATCTTAAATAAAGAAAACAAAATGCAGACTGAGAATTTATGTTGAACTTTAATGGAAATATGAGTTTTTTCTTGTATGTTTTATAAAGTCTGTGTTTTCTTCCCTTATAAATTAGATATCTACAAGTGGAAATAAAAGCAACTCCTGAGTCTTTGCCAGTAAAGGACTACCTTTATGTCGCATATAGGAAGCTATTTAAGTAGCCAGTTTTTATTTGGGGGCTGGTTTGGCTATCCCAAAGTTTAAGCAGGAAAGCCTGGTGTGCCACAGTCCATGGGGTCACACAGAGTTGGACATGACTGAACAGCTGAAAAACAACAACAGAGTTTAAGCTAGATTTAATACAGGAGCAACGGTCTGGGCGTTTGAGTTGGTGGAAGAAAGACTGTTTAAGAGGCTGAATAGATAAGAATAGGCCGTAGAAGTATGAGATGCTCAAAATTTACTAATTATGTTCTTCTGACTGTCAGACTTCAGTTTTGGTTTTGACTTTCAAAATTTTTTCCCTAGAAGCTCATTAGAAGGAAAAAAAAAAAAGTCTGTATAAGTGAAGTTGCTTAGTCGTGTCCGACTGTTTGCAACCCCATGAACTGTAGCCTAACAGGCTCCTCCATCCATGGAATTTTCTAGGCAAGAGTACTGGAGTGGGTTGCCATTCCCTTCTCCAGGGGATCTTCCCAACCCAGGGATCGAACCCGGGTCTCCCCCATTGTGGGCAGACGCTTTACTGTCCGAGCCACCAGGGAATCCCAATGTCTGTATATTTTCCCTTAACAAAGGCAAGGTCAACTCTAAATTAGGTTTCCTGGGGTCTTCCTGATTTTTGTTGTTTTGTTTATATGAGTTTGTTTTCTGGTTTTTATCAAAATTCTTACATGCCAGCTAATAATTTACTGCCCAGAAAAGAACATTTATGTACTTGTATGTACACATAGAAACCTTTCACAGAACTGTGACTTTTGAATAATTTTATTCTTGTTCTAAGAAATGTCCTAACCACAGGGATAATTTCTTTAAAGTATATTACTATTGGTATTTCTCTCAGCAGGGACTTTTCCTCAAATCTGTTTCTTTTGAGGCTTCTAATTTTGTGTTTTACTGGTAGTTGTTGCTAATACTGTAGTCATTTGCATATTTAAATTGTTCTACAGCCATAAATCACTTAATTCATGCCTGGGGCAAAATTAACCCAAGGCTGGGACACAGGCAGCCCCAGCCCCAGCTATGTGCTAGCATGCTGATAGAGTGGATGAATCTCCAAATCTCAGGAGCCTTGCTTTTCTCACAGATACAATAAATACCTCTCAGTCTAGATGATTTCTGTTGCTCTGTACCACTGTGTTTTATTTGATTACAGAATCACTCAATGAGCCAGTTACATTTGAGTGTTATTAGCCGCAGGGCATTCGTAGTTCAGAATATGTCCAACTTAATAGATTCTTTAAAGTCCTCTCTCTGGTTTCAGTGTTGGCAGGATAACCCAGATATTTTCATGAGAGTCTTCAGCATCCCCACCCCTGTCCTACTACTGGGGCATATCCCTAGCTTCCCATCTCCATCCTTGAGACCTCTCTGGAGTGTATGTGGCACACCAGACCTGGGAAAGGCGGGAAGAAAGACAGAGGTGGACACACCAAGCAGTGGCTGTTAATGAGCTCCCTTTCCCTGGCCCTCATAAGGGTTGGACTGTTTCCTAGTGCAGAGAGACACCCTTATTCCAGTTATTTGGCTGTGACAGCGCAGCAGCCTGTTATTCAGCATGTTGGGAAAATGGATCCTTCCAGTTATGGAATATTCTGTTTAAAGGCAGTAACCCTCATACTTTCTGTGCTCAACTCTTCTGACACTTGACCCCTCTCCCTAGCCTCCACTCAAACTCAACTTTTCTAAAACCAGATTTATCATCTTTTTCTTTCAACTTCTTCCTTCTCTGTAGGCAGTGGCATTTCCTAGAAACCTAGAACTTCTCAGTTCCTTTCGTATAAATAGTCACTGCTGCTGCTAAGTTACTTCAGTCGTGTCAACTCTGTGCAACCCCATAGATGGCCACCCACCAGGCTCCCCCGTCCCTGGGATTCTCCAGGCAAGAACACTGGAGTGGGTGCCATTTCCTTCTCCAATGCAGGAAAGTGAAAGTGAAGTCGCTCAGTCTGTCCAACCCTTAGCATGGACTGCAGCCTGCCAGGCTCCTCCGTCCATGGGATTTTCCAGGCAAGAGTACTAAGTTCTGTCAGTTCTACGTTACCTCTTTTCATTTCTCCCTGGTGATGTATAGTGAGTACTCAGACGGAGGCCCAGTTCCCTAGCCTGAAGCTCAAGGTCCTTCATATCTGGCCCCAGGCTGTTCGACCTCATCTGTAGCTGTTCTACTCAGCGGTTTCCCTTGAACCCTCCAAGCTCATGTCACATTCTATTCTGTTCTTTGTGTGTGTATGTATATGTGTGTGTGTCCTTTACTGCTAGATTTTAAGTTCCCCAAGGGAAAAGACCAGATCCTATTTGTCGTTCATCTTGGTATCCCACTGCCCCATATAGAGGCTGGTGCATAGAAAGTGCTCGTTTAAAGTTCGTGCACAGAGACCCTCCTGTGTGCCAGGCACTGTGGTAGAGCTTGGGGCTGCCGCAGTGCTCAGAGGCCCCTGATGCTCACGCGGAACTTGTGTTCTCACCAGGGTGAAACAGTTCGTGAACAAATGAATATATACTACCAGGTGGGTAAGAGAAGTGGAGAAAAATAAAACAGTCTCAAAAGTTTGGAGATAGCAGGGAGGGAGTGGTATTTTAGATCAAGTGTTTAGAAAAGGCCTCTAATGAGGTGACCATTGAATGAAAGTGAAAGTGAAGTCGCTCAGTCATGTCCAGCTCTTTGCAACCCCATGGACTGTAGCCCACCAGGCTCCTTTCTCCATGGGATTCTCCAGGCAAGAATACTGGAGTGGGGTGCCATTTCCTTCTCCAGGGGATCTTCCCAACCCAGGGATCAAACTCGGTTCTCCCGTATTCCAGGCAGATACTTGAACCTCTGAGCCACCAGGGATAGACACCTGAATTAAATGAGAGGGATACCAGTTGGTGTTTGGGGTAGGAGCAGTCCGGTAGGAGACACAGCAAGGGCAGTCTCTCTGGGTTTACCTGGGGAAAAGCCACGGGCCAAGCAAACTGGGAGAAAATGGCCATACAGAGTCAGGGAGGTGTGGACGGCACATGGGTCATGGAAAAAAGAGGCGGGATTTTTCTTCCAGGTGTGATGATAAGTCCTTAGGGAAGAACGATGTGGACAGATTTGCAGATCTGGCTGCAGTGAAGAGAACAGGTCAGCGAGACTGGAAGCGGGGGACGGGTTAGGATGCTATTACCTGTGGTCCGGTTGGGAGATGAGCATGAGGTAGACTCCTGTGTGACCAGCGAATACATTTGGTGCTGGGATGGAGGGAAGGGACGAACTCTTTCTAGAAGCCACGGCTTCTGTTACATTTAGAGCTCCTTATCATTTACAGTCACAGGGCTGGCTTCTTAGAGTCAGATAAGGTTTTTGGGTCTGTCTCTCAATCTCTGAATTTTATATGAAATTTACTGAGGAATGAATCAAAGATTGAGATTGAATTCACTTATTTGGGAGCTCTCACAGCTTTGCTGGAATATATTTTATTTCAGAGCAAAGTTGGGTGATGTGTATATTCTGATGTTTGTTTTCTGTCACGGCTGGTTTCGGATCAGATATTTGCCTGCAGGGCTTCCCAGGTGGTGCAATGGTAAAAATCCACCTGTTAACACAGGAGACAGACAAAGACCGTGGATCAATCCTGGGTCGGGAAGATCCCCCAGAGGAGGAAATGGCAACCCACTCCAGTATTCTTGCCTGGAGAATCCCATCAGAGGAGCCTGGTAGGCTACAGTCCATGGGCTCTCAAAGGGTCGGTCAGACATGACTGAGCCACTGAGCACACACATTTGCCTGCAAGGAATAGCACTGGTCATTTGGAGGGTGGGAGTGGATGGTATAAAGATGAATTAAATATTGCAGGATGATTGGTCCACTGGTGGTGAAAAGATCTGAAGGAAAAAAAAGAAAAGGAGCCACGGGATACTTGGGACATGAGGTGGAGATGAAAGAACTTTGTGGTTGAGCATTTGGGGCATGGGGTAGATAATCTGGCATAAACGGTTGTGTAACATTGTGGAGAGAATGGTCACCACGTAGGTTCTTAGAAAATTGATGTCAGGCCAAAAGAAGGAACTGGAGAAGGGAATGGTGTTGGCCGATCCTGCGTTAAGACTTGATGTCTCTATTCAGAACTGTTCCTCGGGGCGTCGTTGATCCCGCAGGAAGGAATGAGTACAGGCTTCCAGCGTGGCTTCCCAGGATTACACTCTGGGAACACTGCAGTGGATTTTCAGGTGTTTGGCAGCAGTGTGCTTTTTATGTTCAGAGACCACTTCGGAAAAGACTGACTTTGTGTTTTAGCCTTTGATGACATGCCCTGGGTTTGGAGGCCTTTTTTGTTAGGCGGGTGTCTGCAGCGTTTGCCTCTCTCCTGTGGATGGAATCTGATTTCCAAGGACATAATCCTTGTGCTGATTGGCAGCTGCTGCTCTCAGATGCTAATTCAATGTTTTTGTTTGTTTTGTGTTTTATTCAGCAGAGAAGATTCTCCATCAGCATGTATCTTTCATTTCACCCCAGTTTAATTCCATCAGTGTCTCTTTTCACATTAAGTTGATTGGTTTAAAGTACTTATCTCTTTCCTCTTGTAATCCTCAAAGTAGTTTATGACCAGAGTTATTGTCAGCATTTTAAAAATTTTGTTTTCAAGTCTTTGATGATTAAGTAAAGTCCTTAAAAGCTGTTGATGTAGAGCATTTAATGTGAAGGACTTCCCTCCAATAATGTTTATTTTTCAAGTTCCAGAAGGGTCTTTTTTAAAAAAAGGCCATTTCACTTTATTAGAAATAAATGGTGGCCTGTGGGCCACTAGGCTGGTCTCTAAATGGAACTTCAGGGCATCTTTATATTTAGTAGTTTATCAAGAATTATTGAAGACTAGTGCTAGAGATACAGCACTGAGCAAAACAAAGCCTCATAGAAACAAAACTTCATAGTTATCTTCTGGGAGTTTTTGTGTGTTCTCACAGTAATATCTCAGGTTTTTGAAGTGTGGGTTGTCCCAGCTATCCTAAAGTACAAAAGTCATGAAGACAAAAATTCCCTTCTGCTGTTGCAGCTGTAGGGGCACCTAGTGTATTATTTAATCAACTGATAAACCATCATATTCCTCTCCAGCCATAAAACAAGATAAGAGCTCAGAAGTCATCGTCCCTTGCTTCTCTCTCTACACATGTACCTGTATCTATTATATACTTAACTCAAAGTCTGTTCTTCTGTTTCTTTTCATCCATGTTGTTGAAAATCATTATCGCCCCGTTCGCATGGCACATTCCAAACATTTGAGTAACAGGAATTTTTTTTTTCTTACACGCGTTGAGTTATTTGATCCAGTCAGCTCTTAAGATGAGCAGTACCATTCTCTTGTCTCTGTGAAGATAACTGAGACACAGAAAAGATGTTGACTTGCCCAGGACCCCACACAGAATATTTAGAAAATTGAAAGTTTTTCAGTGTAAGTCCACAGGAAGTGTATTTTCTTAGCAGATATAGTGCCATTGATTAGACAAGCAGAGGACCAGTAGAAGAATGAAACCAGATAAGTCCTGCATTGAATAATAAGGTTTATACATTGCATACAAACCAGGAGACATTCCTACTTGCTGCAGGACGGGACCTGCCAAACCTGCAGGCCAGCCTGTCTTGCTGTCCCACCGTCATTCGTGGAAGTGTGCTGAGCTCTGTCCCAGCTGCCTGCTGCCCTCTGACCTGCCAGGTGTGGTGTGGTCCCTGTCACCATGGGTCTCGGAAACCCCCGGTACCACCGAGTGCAGTGACGCTTTTCCAGGGCAGACCACCAATCAGGAGTGCCCAACCTTGTTCTTTTACTTTATTCAGTTTTGATTGGAGGGTAATTTGCTTTACAATATTGTGTTGGTTTCTCCCGTACATCAACACAAATCAGCCATAGGTACGCGCGTGTCCCATCCCTCTTGGGCCTCCCTGCCACCTCCCACCCCCCACCCCTCTAGGTTGTCACGGAGCCCCAGGCTGAGCTCCCTGCACACACAGCGAATTCCCATGGGCT
>SJXQ01003029.1:278750-335809 GCA_006408695.1 Aepyceros melampus | reverse complement strand
GTATAAGAGACTGGACAAGTGTATACCTGTGGCCGATTCATGGTGATGTATGGCAGAAACCAATACAACATTGTAAAGCAACTATCCTCCAGTGAAAATGAATAAATTAATTTTTTAAAAAAGAAAAAAGAATCTTTTCCCGCAGATATCCTGCTGGTTAACCCTCCTCACATGTAGGGACATTCTCTGATCAACTTACCCCCGTCTGTAACCTCCTATCCCCCAGCGACACTCTCGCTTAATTTTACCCTTTAGAACTTTTCCAGCATGCTCTATATTTTACTTACATGTTTATCGTCTGCTTCCTCTCCTAGAATATGGGCACCACCAGGCGAGCTTTTTGTCTGTCCGTTCACTGCTGTATTCCTGGAATAAGGCCTAGCACATACACATGTTCATTAGGAGAGTAAATAAATAATAGCAGCAGCTAACATTTACTGCGTGTTGCACTGTGCTGATTGCTATGTCTAGAATTTAATACATGTTAGCCATTGCTGGAGATGTATGTGCTTATTATGTTTCTAGAAACCAACCCCCTGTTAAAGCAGAAGTGTTACTTTTAAGGGTGATCCATGAGCTCAAGGGCAAACATGAATTGTTGAGTTCAGCCAGCTGTAACTGAACAAACGTTAAGAATGTGATTCAGGGTGGGTATGTTTTGATGAAGGAAAGGAATGAGGGAAGATCTACGCATACATAATACATATTTGCATTATGTGTACACACTCATGGGCTTCCTTGGTGGTGCAGTGGTGAAGAATCCACCTGCCCGTGCAGGAGATGCAAGAGACCCGGGTTCAATCCCTGGGGGAGGAAATGGCCACCCACTCCAGTACTCTTGCCTGGGAAATCCCATGGACAGAGGAGCCTGGTGGGCTGCAGTCATGGGGTCACAAAGAGTCGAACGCAACTGAGTCTGCATGCACACACACACACACATATATTTGTATTATACACATGTATGTATGCACACATAATATATTTGCTAATAGCCTAAAATACTAACAAGAAAGGTAACTTCTTTTGTTTGATACGTACATGTGCTGTGGTTTCTGGAGGATGCTTGATTTTGATTCTTTTTAACTCTCTCACATAGACCATATAATCTTAGAGGGTAATTTTTTTTTATCTGTTACAATCTATATTTAACTCAGGAAATAAATTTTTTTAAGGTGGCTTTAGTGCAGACAGTTTTATCATCTGATCTGTTCTTACAGATTCCCTAAACCAGTACAGATCATTTTCTAAATTTAATCAACTGTTGCATTATTTTGCAGATCTTTTACATGAGGCTTAGAAAAAAAAAATGTCGGCACCTTTTTTTTTTTTTTAACTTGACAGCTTTGTCCGTGGAAACAGCAGCTAATAGAAAGTATTGTTATTATTGTTGTTTAGTTGTGCCTGACTCTTTGGGGCTGCACAGACTGTCACCTCACCCCCTCACCCCCACCCCCAGCCCTGGCTCCTCTGTTCTTGGGTTTTCCCAGGCAAGAATGCTGGAGTAGGCTGCCACTTCCATCTCCAGGGGATCTTCCTGACCCAGGGATCTAACCCACATCTCCTGCAGTGGTAGGCAGATTCTTTGCGAGGACTCAATAGGGAAGCCCAGTTGAAAGGATAAAGACTTGGCTAGAGAGTCTTTACATCTTTATTCTTCCTTCTGTAAAATGGGATGATAGTATATGCGGAACAGTAATGTGGTTAAAATAATTGATACCAAAAATGCAAAGATCTCTTTGAGTTGGGCTTTTGTAAGGCGGAAAAGACTGTGCTGTACAGACTCATTTCTGGGCTGGGTGCATAGTTCCATCTCATTCTCCTGATTCGCAAACTGCCATCCTCCTGTGTACACGCTAGGAAATAGTGAATGAGTTCTGTATTTCCCCTGAGAGCATATATTTTTACTTTCTGTTTATTCTACTTTCATCCTATAGCATTTATTCTTTCCTTTTTGTTTTACATCCCCTTCCTTGGGACTTTCCTTCTTAAAGTATGAAATTAAGCCCTGGATTTTCATGATCCGTCGTCTGGAGAGTTGTGACTCCTGTGATGGGTAGATAGGCCAGAAGGGGCAGTGAGGAGACAAGGGAGGCAAGGGGGAAAGAGGGCAGGGCGCACAGCCCTACTTGGATGAATGCAGCCGTCTTGACAACTGCTGTCAGTTAGAGTGAAGAAACGATGCAGAGGGAAGGACTGGTGAGCATCAGCAGAGGTTATTTCCAGCAGATGAATGGAAGAGTTTAAAGGGCAAACATCTGTGGGAAGAAGCAGGTAAGCACTGTCAGAAGCAGTAAGAGGTGAAGCTGTAAAGCACAGAGCTGCGGGATATTGCCCATGTTACAGGCACCATCGGAAGTCTCACTAGTACTAAACCAGAAGTGAGGAGCAGCTTTGCTTAAGAGCTTTCTCTGATAGAAGGAATGAGGGCCTCTGTTGATAATTCTAGTGCCACTCTCACTATTAAAAAACACCATAAACTAGAAACCAAGTTCTGAAGTGGCGTGGAGAATGAAGTGGCTCTCTCCCGTTGGGAGCTTGTGGGAAGCTGCATGCAGAGCTGGTATGTGAGGTGGGCGGCTGGGGTAACAGGAAAGGCCAGGCAGAGAGATTTGCTGGCAAAAACAAGAAACTTGGTGAGTGGGGCCCCTTTTGCCCAGGGTGGTGGAACCATATCTGCGAGATAAAATGGGAAGTAGCTTGGGTTCATGTTGAGAAGAGCCCGTGATGGGAATTGGAGCTTCAGATGATGACAAGCGGTTATCATCATCCAGGGAATCCCAGGGCTAGTAGCAAGGAGTTAAAGGGAGGAAAGCAGATTTAAGAAACTCTCTGGTGTTAGCTTCAGCAGAATGTGGGCACGGGAGTGGGAGGCTGTGAAGAAAGTAAAATAGGTCAAGGTGGCCCCAGGCGCCTTCTTTAGAGAAGATGTCTGTCAGAGGCCTGACGACAGGCAGTGTTCCCAGGGTCCGGGCAGAGGGGATGGCTGGCACAGAGGTCTGCCTAAGGTGGAGGGACTTGGTGCGATGTGTTCAGTTGCACCGAGGGCATCGGACTGAAGTTTAGGAATGATGGGGAGAGCAGCGGGGGGAGTTTGGCCCAGATCATCTGGGGCCTCGTGGGCTTGGCAAATGATTTGGATTTTATTCAAAATATATTTGGCAACTATTGGGGGGTTTTAAAGGATATGCTCTATTTAACTGTTTTTAAAAAGATGATTCTGGCTTCTCTCTGTAGAAAGGCTTTTATGGAGGTACAAATGGAATTAGGGACAGCAGGTCAAAGGCCACAGTAACAGGTCAGGTGAGACAGAATGTTGAGAAGTCGATAACATCTCAGGAAAGTGTGTTAGTTGCTCAGTTGTGTCTGACTCTCTGCGACCCTATAGACTACAGCCCTTCAGGCTCCTCTGTCCGTGGAATTCTCCAGGCAGGAATACTGGAATGGGTAGCCACTCCCTTCTCCAGGGGATCTTCCCAACCTAGGGTTGAACCCAGGCTCCCACATTGCAGGTAGAGTCTTTACTGTCTGAGCGACCAGATTGATCAAGCATTGGAGGGATGTAAGCAAACCTTACTGGGCAAAGACTGTGCAAACAATAATGGAAAATGAACAGTTTCCTGTTTGATACCTAGAAGAATCTTTCTCAGTACTTTAATAACTAACATGCTTATCATTAAAGTAACTGTCCAAAATGCTTACTTTGCAGAGGTCTGGGTCAATATGAAATATGACCTAAAATCCTAAGTGAAAAATGTGAGTTAAGCAGATTTTGTAACTTAAATGAGATCGAACGTTGGCTCATCTGTTGGTTCACGGCAGTGTAGTCTCAAAATAAAATTGGGATTTCTTACACAATTTGAAGCCATTTCCTGAACCTTTTTGTCTTGGGTAATATATTTATATTTCAGCTTAAATTATCTGAACTGCAATTTTCCCATCTGTAAAATAAGGTCATAGCATCACAATGCAGGTTGTTCTAGGAACTAAAGGCTCAGAGTTTGGCATAGAGGAGAAATTTGGCAAAACCCTAGTTACTGTTAATAACAGTCTGGGGAAATTCTGCAGTAGCATTTCTCTGAATCATAAGGAAAATATCCTTTTGCTGGTTAGGAAGCCAATTTCCAAGGAAGTTAATTGAGATGATTCAGATCATCAAGCGGGCCTTTGTTAAAGGCAGAGCCAGCATCTGTGTGTAGGTGAGCTGAAGACGCCTTGTCCCTGTGGTAGTACTGGAAGGGTCTGAACCGGGTGCGCTGGCTTCCATGGTTTCTCCGGAGACGCGGGGCTCCCTCACCCTTGCCCTCACCCTTGCCGATCGCCTCCTGCTTTGGAATTGCCACTTGAATCCACTGCCATGTCTCAGGACCTGTTTGTTTCTAAAAGTCAGTAACTTCTCTCAAGAGCTGGCAGAGCAGGTCTGAGCGCTGCGAGAACTGTGTGTATTCTGGTTGTGGCTTAGTTGAGAAAACTTGTGGGAAACAATGGAACTTTCCAGTATTTTCCTTTTACCCTCCAGTGTATTCATTTCTTTCTTCATTTTTCCTTTAGAACTTTAGACTGTCATTTCAAATGCCAAAAACAATGTAGTACTGCTCTTTTAAGCCTATATTTGGTGTAGTAAGTCTTTTCTCTTTGAGTCGGGAGAATAAAAAGTTTAATAAAGTTATTCTGAACATAGCATACTATTCTTGCAGATCTTAAAAAATATTAACACTTTTATTCATATTTATTTATATATATATATATCAGATTTAACACGTATGTTTTTCTTTTCTGTTAGAGAAAGTAGTAATGACCCTATTACTCAGCTACATGGGAGAAGAATAGATAACCACAGTCATACACAAGTGTCTGTGATGTGACAGTCATTGCAGAGTGTGAGCAGATAGGAAATAGACTTCTTTCCAACACGAAAGAGACATTTCCCATGTGACAACGTAACCGTGGTTTTGAGAATTGTAATGTGCATCTTTCCTTGGCATTTGCTTAATCTCTAGAAATACCTCATTAATGTTTCCTCTGTGGCTTTTTTGTTGCCTTAGTTACATTTTAAACTATTTTAGATCTTTTTTTTTTTAAAAAAAAGAAAACACACACACATCTTCAACTTTTAAACTTAAGAGAGAATTCTAATGTGTGAAATTCTTTGATTAAGTAAATAATAACAGGATACAAGATTTTGAAACGCTTATATACACACACACACACACACACACACACACATATATCCTGCTTTCTAAAATGTATAGTAGGAAATTCTTGTTTAAAAGTATACATTGAAGATACTCTAAGCAGAATTTCAAAAAGGATTAAGTAAATGCCAAAGATCAGAAGATTCCTGTTAACAGCCACTTCCATCTTGTCACCGCGTTAACGTTGATGACGTCACATGGGTATCAGTCATTTCATTGTTTCACTTCAAAGAGTAAATGTGACTGCATCTTTAATGTTTGTTACCTTTAAAATGTTTTGTTTTTTGTAAACAAAAACTCTTCTCATCCTAATCAGTTTTCCTCATTCTCAGGTAATCCTGAGTCTTCTCACTGCTATGCAGACATGACTCAGGTTTGAGCTATGGAAATGGGTGTTTGTGCGTGTATGTATCTTGTGTGCACCATGAAACCATCAGGCAAAGTGATTTTAAGGTAGTAATAGTCATCAGAATGGAGTGATAGCAGTCGTTTTGTCTCTCTTCCTCTGGAGAGACTGGCATATCTAAGTAGACTGATATGCCAGTCTATTGAGGTGGCGTATTCTGTTGCAGATGGCCTGTTCTGTTGTAGATGTTTCTTGTATCATTTAAGTAAAATTGAAAGTAATTTCTGTTTCTTTGAACAGGATGGCCTGAGAGGGCATTTTCTTTTTGAGAAAAATGATCATTGCATCTTACAATGTAAAATTCGGTTGGTTATTTCAAGTGTTTTGGTAAGACGTTTATAATCTAGTAATGTGATCTAGCATTGTCCCTCTCTATATTGGTTAATTATACCCTGCTTTCATAATTCCTGGAATTAGAGGCACATACCTTTATAAGAGACAGCTTTGTACTGAATAAATTCTTGTCCTTTGGGGTGACAAGCACAGCTTTAATAAGAGAAAATAAGACATTTCTCTGTGGCAAGCAATTTTTTGACCCAGTGTCTAAAATTGGAGTTAAGAGTCACAAGACCCGAACCCTACCTTTACAACCTAAGGACCTTACATGGACTGTGTAGTTATGAATGAAATACTGTGGTCACATGGATTATTTTTAAATTAATTTTCAGTCAACCAAGTGACATATCACTTCATCCCTCTTGTTAAAAAATACAGATAACACAGATACTCCTCCAACAACCAGACTCCAGTAGGAATGTCCATCCTGTGTAAAAACAGAGCTACATTGTACAATTACGGAGCGATTTAAGTGTTCAGTATCTTCAGAGGAAAGCCTGTTCATTGTTTCTAAAAATATTTGTGTTTAAGTCAGATTGCCCTGGGCCGAGGAAAAACTTCAGCTTCTCAAGGTTGAGGAGGAGGAGACCCACAGGACTGAGATTTTGGCCTGTGGTAGAACAGGATAGCGGAGAAGGCAATGGCAAGCCACTCCAGTACTCTTGCCTGGAAAATCCCAAGGACGGAGGAGCCTGGTGGGCTGCAGTCCATGGGGTCGCTAAGCATTGGACATGATTGAGCAACTTCACTTTCACTTTTCACTTTCATGCATTGGAGAAGGAAATGGCAACCCACTCCAGTGTTCTTGCCTGGAGAATCCCAGGGACGGGGGAGCCTGGTGGGCTGCCGTCTATGGGGTCACACAGAGTCGGACACGACTGAAGCGACTTAGCAGCAGCAGCAGCAGCAGAACAGGCTAGAGCAGGTTGAATAGAGAGGGAAGGAACATTCTTGTCCAAGGAGACACTGAAGCTTGTACAAATTAATCTAGTTAAAGCCACACATACATGAGACTTAAGAGAAGCTATCAGACTCAATATACATGCCCATGTGTACACATACAATAATTCCACCAGAACCACAATAAATTTGAAATGGAAAAGATGCCTCATTCTTGCTTATTTGGTTATTCACCCGCATAATCCACACACTTGTTGATCACCATTGTGCATAAATGGCAAAGATTGTCCATACCTTATTTCTCATGTTCTTATCCCTGGTTTACAGATTAGGAAACTGATACTCAGAGAGTGTCAGTAGCCTGTCCCAAGGCCACATTGTTAGGGGAGAGAGGCATGGGTTGGATACTGTCATTCAGACAGGCTCTTTTCTTGACATCATGCTTCTTGGGAGATCAGCTAAGATAATCAGTTTCTGGGATACACAGGTCCAATGGTTTAATGCCTTTGACTCACTAAATGTCAGAAAAGTTTTGAATTCTCTTGGCATAAATTCATTACAATCTAATATCATTGTAATTGTCTGAACATCTTCTTTTTTATGACAGAAAAGACACTCCCTACATGTTTAACCACAGACCCTGACTCAGCTCTGGCCCATCAGCTGAAACCCTCCTTGTCCATCAGTTGAATGTCAACTGGTGTTTCAGGCCTCAGGAAGCCCTGTTAATAGCAGTGAGGGGTGTTTTAAACTCCCTTGACCTTAAAGTTAATTTAAAACAAAGAAACAAACGAAAAAACACAGTATCATTCTCAAAAGCTTCGCCTTAATCTGCTCTTAGCTATAGTTTCAACATTCTGATAGCAGTCTCTCAGGTTGTTTGGGGGTTTGTTTGTATTGTTGGAGCACTGAAAACTTCAATGAACCTGCAGAATTTCATGACTGAGTGTCTGCCCTGTTTTTCCCTTTTTCTAGGTCTATTATTAGCAGAAGATTTTTCTGCATAGTTGGCACGCTGTACCTGTATCGGTGTATCACAATGTATGTAACCACACTCCCCGTGCCTGGTATGCATTTCAACTGCTCTCCGAAGGTAAACCTTTCCTCACTGTAATTTCCCTTTGTGTTTTTTCTCATCTTGTTCAGGGGGTCCTTTGATTTAGGCCAGAGGTGAAATTTTCTTTAGAAGCAACCCTGCTTGCCTCATCTGGGAACATTACTGAGCAATACAGTTAGGTGACCCCACTCCTCCTCAAAATCCCCAGTCCCTGCCAGCACTTCCCAGCCGGGGGAATTTGTGGTCTACTCAGTGTGATGGAAGCAGCTCAGCTTTGTGTGTGGGTGTAGCTCTTTGGTTTCCTGCCAAACTTTTAAAATATCATTCGCTCCCTTGTAACAGCTCCAGAAGCTTTTATATGCTTTTCCCCTCTCTTAGATGGAAAGTTCGATTTCAAATAATATTGTTTTCCTTCTTTCTATTAAGCCCTACAGTGGGCATCCAGAAGAGCAGAGCTAGGGACACCTTTCCTGTCTCCTTGCACCCTTTTTCTTCAGTGGCTCTTGGCGACTCCATGGACTGCGGCATGCCAGGCTTCCTTGTCCTTCACCATGTCCCAAAGTTTGCTCAAACTCATGTCCTCCACCCACCAAATAAGATCTCTCCTCCTTGGTGGGGCACTTCACGGTCCTGATCTTCTCTAGTAGCAAATAAGCTTTTCTTTAAAATAAACTCTATTCTCTCACTGTCTCTACCTTCCCATCAGATTCACCTAACACTCCTTACCCCAGCCTCTGCTTTGGCATAATTTCAACTGGGAAGGTCATCATAACTTTATGAAAGGATTAGCGGGAGATTTAGTTTTTAAAATGTTTAACTTCATGAAAGCTCTTCAATGCAAAAAAAAAAAAAAAAAGTAGAAGCAGCTCATTTCTGGGTGGGAGAAAATGTGAAATGCTGTGATTGTGTGTTTGAAATGTTTGGAAGCATTTCTTTGTATCACATTTGTGCTAGTGAAACACCCTTTCAGTTTCATTCATTTGCCCTTGTGTTCCTTCCATAAGAGACATTCTTTTTGATAGAATCTTGGAAGAGGGCTGAAAAAAATCAATCCCTTGAAAGAAGGATTTTTTAAGTGGTGACTTTATCATTTGAAATTTTGGATTTGTTTAGGTCGCTTGCTTATTGTGGCTGCCCTTCCTTCCTAGACTTAACATAATGTGCTCAGAGTACCTCGTTTCTTACTCCACTCTTGCATTCTTGCTGCAATCTGTTTCTGTAACTGAAGAAGCCACCCTAGAGAATGAATGGTCCCAAGGCTCCATCGTCTCCCTCAGCAGTACTGCCTCCCTGCACCACCTCCTCGCTCTTTCTTCAGCCCTTCTAGAGAAAGCCAGACTCATCTCTTCTTTATCCTCAGTGAAAATTCTTCGGCACTTGCCCGAAGCTCCTGACTCAAGAAGTTTCTTGTTGTCACTGAGGATCCAGGGATGTAGACTCCCGCGGTGAGGCTGGCTTGATAAGCAGTGTGTTTTCAGTAGTCGGCTGACTGATGGCCTAGTTCAATCCTTTAAAAAAAAAAAAAAATCAATCTGTGCATGGGAAGTTTTTCTACCAAGGAGCGTGTCATACCAGTTTAGGTAGAAGTGGAGTCTGGTCAAGCCCATGTTGAAGATAGACCCAGCATCAAGGGGTCATGCTGGGTAGCCTTTCTCCCAGGTCTGGTTGCAGCCTGTTTCTTCTTAGGACCCCTGAAGCTCCACTAGTCACCAGCAAACCCACTGTTGGTTAGCACTGGCACTTACATCTTGAGTCATCAGCAAGACTAAACCAAGATCCTGCGGTCAAAAATAGCTTGTGGGTTTTCTTGGTAAAGATACAGGTTAACAGGAACTGTGTGCCCAACCAAACCCAAACATGTCACTTGTTTACCATGCTGCCAGAAACCCCAACTAGGGCCGTCTTTCTGGGGCAGTCTTCTGGAAACTGGAGTCTTTAAAGTGAAGTGTACAGGAGGGAGTGAAATGTTAGCAACAATTATTAGTAAAAACTCATTAAATCTAATTCTTTTGTAGAACAGAGCTCATGGAAGAATGGGTTCAAATGACAATTTTTTATTCTGAAATTTTCCAACTGTATCCCAAGGAAGAGAAACCAGTATAAGGAACCTTCATATCTTAACACCCAGATTCAGTTCTTACCAAGATTTGCTTACATTTGCTTCATCTTACTTTCTTTTTTCTTTTGAAGTTTTTAAAACAAATCCCAGACAATGTTACTTCATTGCTTCATTCACATTTAATATGCATCTAAGTTTTTGGACATTTTATTTCATAACTTTAACTCTGTTCATACCTTCAGCACAATTAACCATAATTTTTTGGTACTGGCAACTACTAATTCCTGGAATATCTTGATTGTCTTTAAAAATGCCCTTTTTAAAAAACAGTTGGTCTGTGTAAATTAGGATCCAAAGACTGTATATAACATTTAGTTGTTCTGTTAAGTCTACATTCTGGAGCAGTCCTTTCTTCCCCACCCTATGCTTTCTTAAATCCCAGCAGTAACTGGTAGAGATCTAGCAATTGTCCTGTAGAAGACGCCACATTCTGGATTTATCTGTTTGTTTCTTTGTAGTTCAATAAACTTCTTCCTCTCTCTTCCATATTTCCTATAAATAGAAAGTTGTCGTGGAGACTTGATTCAGTCATTTTAATTTTTTGGCAAGAACACTTCATGGATAAACGAGAGTGATTTCTGAAGCTAGACAGAAGAATCGGAAAAGGTCTTGAAGGCTTGGTGGTATCTCTTGGTGTCAGATCAAGCTTAAGAAATTGGAGGTCAGACAAGGGCCAGAATACCGCAGTGGGGAACAGTGTCCAAAGGGAGCAGAGGGGCTTGCTGGAGAGATCCCAGAGACCAGCTCTGCCTGCCTTGCAGCCATAGCTGGGGCTGGGTTAGTCAGACCAGAAACGAGCCTTACTGAAAGTCATCCAATCCAGTGTCTTGATATCCTCGCCACCACCATCTTAATCAGATTCTCTCTGAACCTTTGCACAGAGAAGGAGTTATTACCTGTCACAATGCAAACCTGCCCAGCAGTACAAAGAGTGCTGGGTCAGAGTGAGGGTCATGTCAGCTGGCGCTTGCCAGTTGTGTGGCGGTTGCGTCTAACATCTCAGAGCTCCGGTCCCTCTGTGGGCAAGACAGGGCTTATGACACTTGTTGTATCATCATAAGGAATCGTGAGAGTGAAAGGAGGCGGTGAACACAGGGGTCTGTCACTGTAAAATGCTCTACGGAAGGAAGCAAGCTTTGGGTGTCACCGTCATACGTTCACCCCTAGAGTGTGACTCATCCCCTGAAAATGTACTTAACGTGCATTAAGCACCTGCTGTGACTGAGGTGCTGGAGAGCAAGGGTGAGCAAAGTCGACGGAAGTCCCTGCCTTTATGGAAAATGCCTGAAGGCCACCTCAGCCAAACTTGCATCTTGTATAATGTGGGAAATGCTGTTATATGAGGGCCTTAAGCTAAGCCCCTGGGCCTAGGGATAGAGAGGAGGAGACCAATCTAAGTGGCTGAATCAGTACAGCTTAGCAGTACATTTGATGCAGGGAATGAGGAGAGAAAGGAAGGATTTCAAAGGTGACTTTAGATTAAACAAATAGAGATTGAGGTACTTGTGAGACATCTCACTGGTGGTATTCAGACCAATGAATAGTGTGCATCTGAAGTTGAGGGGGAAATCAGTGCTAGAAATTAAATATTTGTGATCATCATATCCTGGATGGGATGGATATGGATGAAAAGACCAGAGACAGGACATAAAAGTACGAAGCTTCTAGAACTGGATATGCCCTGACTTGAGACACCATCCAAGGCCTGTTAGTTGGTGGATACTCTTAATGATTATCAATTATCATTAAACTCCAAGGGTAGACAGTTGATTTTTAGAATATGATTTTGTTTAACATAAGCATGTGAACTTGATTCTGTCATCATACAAAGCTCCATAATTAGTATATTTAATTCTTCTCTTAACGCCCATTCTCAAAACACATGGCTTCTAAGAAAAATGTTCCAACAGGTATACAGTGTTAATTATGAATACCGTCCCTAGTGCTCATTTATCTGATGGCAGTGTTCTCTTTACTTCATAAAAAAGTTACAGCTCAGGGAAGTAATCGTCGTGTGAAATGATGAGGTGAGGAAGAGAAGGAGGCATGTCATCAAATACTCCTGTAACAGAGATGCGCTGCTGGGGCGTGGGAAGGGAAGGACGCATTCACTTCCGGGTCAGGAGCTTCTGGGAGGCATTCGACTAGTGTCCCAGTTATGTGACATGCTGGGCTTAGGAGGTGGCCAAGTTTGTGACCCCTTGATTACCCCTTGTTAATTATCTCAACACAGCTTTTCTCCAAGGAGCGTGTTTCCAAACCAGAAAACACCCTTTTGTCATCTTTTCCAAGTTTCCAGGATTCAGTTTTTAAAAGCAAACAAACCAAAAAGCAGAAGCATTCTTCTGTGTCCTAAGACTTTTGTAAGAAAAAATGTTGCTGTTTTAGCAGACTCTACAAGAAAAGAAAAAAAAACACAAATCTACCCCAAGCCCCAGATATACAGATACACCAATGTTATTGAAAGAGAGGGTATAACTTATGCTGTTTTCAGCTCTCGTTTTAATAATCAGTGAGATTCACGTTGGTTCTGTCATTTGGTCTCCATGGTGACCTTAGATTTGAAAACCTACAAAACGAGAGCGTTTTGTTCCCGCCTGGGTACTTACCTGGCTAATGCCTTAATCTGACATGGTGTTTCAGTGAAATAATTCTCTTGAACTTCAAAGATGTGTCTTTTTATTTTTCAACGTACTTGAACATAGCCCACTATTGGACAAGGGTTATGTTTGGGTGTCATCTGAGATTAATTGTTCAGCGGAACAGGAAAATGCACACGTAATAGCAGAGAGGTCTTCGTGTTCTTTGCTGCCACTGTCAGCTTTTTTGTATGTGTGTGTTGCACAAATTAGAACAATCATAGCACTCCTTCAGTTCGCTGCTAAGCCACGGTGCAGTGATTCTCCCCCTCCCGGGTCTCTTTACTGGCATGTGTTCAGTCTTACAAGACACAGGATTCATTGCTTTTCAGGATTTTATATCTTTTCAAGTTCTTTCCTGCTTCCTTAGGTAACAGCTTGAATATTTGAAAGCTGCCCTCCTAGCTGACAAATTTTGATATTCTGATTAGCTTCTGCTAACCTTATCTGCATTTGAGAACATGGCTTGTGTTCTGTTACCAAAATGACTTTATGTCATCCACTGGATTGTGTGGAATTTGAGTTGTCACTGCTTGATTTTACCTGATGTTCTGCTCGCCTCCCAGTTTCTTTTCATCAGTATAGTTTTCATTTTGTTCATTCTCATTTTTTTTTTAATTCTTGCTTATGATTTCCGATATCCTTCCCCATTCCAAGACTCCTCTTCACTTTCCTTTTTCTCTCTTCACTGTTCTGTTCCTTTTCCAAGAATGAAACAGAAAAAATAAAGAAATGTACTAAGTCACATATTTTTTTCTTAAAAAAAAAAAAAAAGATGTTTTTTCCTCCATTTTAAAGAAACTCTTCAGTTGTTGCAGAGACATTGTAAAAATAAAAAAAATTATACACTCTCCGCCTTATGTTTCAATATATTTCTTAGTTCTTTATGCATATTATTTTTCTTGCATAGTTCTAATCATGCTTTCTTTGCAGTTGTTCCTGTGTCATTATAGTTAACGTTTGTTACATGCATTTTCACATGATCTTATAAACCTTCTAAATGGTCTTAGTTTATGAGAAGTCACCAGGGATTGTGAGGCAGAGAGAGTATGCTGCTGCTGCTGCTAAGTCGCTTCAGTCGTGTCCGACTGTGCGATCCCATAGACGGCAGTCCACCAGGCTCCCCCATCCATGGGATTCTCCAGGCAAGAACACTGGAGTGGGTTGCCATTTCCTTCTCCAATGCATGAAAGTGAAGAGTGAAAGTAAAGTCGCTCAGCTGTGTCCGACTCTTAGTGACCCCATGGACTGCAGCCCACCAGGCTCCTCCGTCCATGGGATTTTCCAGGCAAAAGTACTGGAGTGGGGTGCCATTGCCTTCTCCAGAGAGAGTATAGGTGACCCCTTTTCATAAACAAGCAGATTGCTGACTTGCCTTTTCTTAAAAAGGCTCACCCGTTTGTCTGTCTGTTTGCTTGGCTGTGCTGGGCTTCATCGCTGCGTGCAGGCTTTCTCTAGTGCTGCGAACAGGTGGGCAGCTCTCCAGTTGTGGTGCATGGACTTCTCATTGCAGTGGCTTCTTTCTGAAACACAGGCTCTAGGCATGTGGGCTCAGTAGCTGCAGCTCCAGGGCTCAGCATTCGTGGCACACGGGCTTAGTTGCTCCTCGGCATGTGGGATCTTCCTGGACCAAGGATGGAACCGATGTCCCTTGCATTGCAAGGCAGATTCTTAACCATTGAACCACCAGCGAAGTCCAGATGGCTGATTTCTGAAAAAACACTTTCTAGAGGACTTGTCCTGTGTGGGGTAAATTTTGAGGGTACACAGATGTATCAGTCAGCCACAAAATATGAAGTGAAAGTTGCTCAGTTGTGTCTGACTCTTTGTAACCCCATGGACTAGGCAGTCCATGGAATTCTCCAGGCCAGAATACTGGAATGGGTAGCTGTTCCCTTCTGCAAGTGATCTTCCCAACCCAGGGATTGAACCCAGGTCTCCCGCATTGTGGGTAGATTCTTTGCCAGCTGAGCCACCAGGAAAGTCCAAGAATACTGGAATGGGTAGGCTATCCCTTTTCCAGTGGATCTTCCCAACCTAGGAATCAAATGAAGGTCTCCTGAACTGCAGGCAGATTCTTCACCAGCTGAGCTACCATGGAAGCCCATATCAAACCAGTCAATCCTAAAGGAAAGCAACCCTGAATATTCATTGGAAGGACTGATGCTGAAGCTGAATCTCCAATACTTTGGCCACCTGATGGGAAGAGCTGACTCATTGGAGAAGACCCTGATGCTGGGAGGGATTGGGGACAAGAGGAGAAGGGGGCGACAGAGCATGAGATGGTTGGATGACATCAGTGACCTGATGGACATGAATTGAAGTAAACTCTGGGAGATAGTGAAGGACAGGAACGCCTGGTGTGCTGCAGTCCGTGGGGTCGCAAAGAGTTGGACACAACTGAGTGATTGAACAACAACAAATGTATCAGACAAATGGGCATCCAGAAACTGACGGACATGTAACATGTAAGATTGCTCTCTCACTACAGTCCTCACTCTAACAGACTTTTGGAGCTCAGTTGCCATGGAAACAGCGAAGAAGTGGCAAACTCTACTGAGAGTGTTGGCTGCACGGAGGGGGTGCTGTCCGAGCCAAGTCTGAAACGGATGAGAGGCAGTTGGCCAAGTGGAGTTGATTGCTAGGTGGAGAAAACAGGGAAGGTGTGAAAGGGAGTCTAAGAACACAGTAAAGTTAGACCCACCTGGCATGTGATCCTGTGGGCTGCGTAGCCAGAGATGAAGCCAGAGAGGGAAGCTGTGGGCAGATGTTCAGAGGTCTGGTCCCTTTTTCCAAGGAGTCTGGCCACAGGAAGCCAGGAAAGGTTGAAGCAGGGAATCTGATGTGATGACATCCGTCTCTTGGAAAGCCATCTCTCTTGTAATATGGAAAGAAAGCTATTTGGGAGGTGGGGAAGCAGGTAGACCTCAAGTAGTGCCAGTTTATGTGTCCCTGTTCGTGCCAGGTATGATTCTAGACGTTTTTCATTGCATTCTCACAGTCGTGAATGAGAAGAAGTTGCAGTTGGTCCAGAGATGCTGGACTTGCCTGTTGTCCTGCAGGTACTAAGTGGCAGAGGCAAGAAGTTTGGCCTTGTCTCTGTTCCTGGCACTTCACGTGAGGGAGACAGACAAGGCTGCTTTTGTGCAGTTTTTTTTCTGAATTTAGAGAAGAGGAAGATGTAGACCAGGGCAGACATGGGGAGGGTGACAAAGGTTTCCTGCATGGCAGCGGCCATCTAGTGTGAAGAGAGAGAGCATTCACCAAAGACACCCAAAACAGCTGCAGAGGTGACGCTGTATGACTACATGAAGCACCATCCAGAGTACAGGCAGATGGAGAACAGGGGTTTCATCCCAAGGAAGTTTCCAGATCTTTCCAGACACTACAGGCTAGTGGATTCGACTCAGAAGCCATACTGTCCTGCTTGAGAGACTCCCACAGGTCACGTGTGAGACAGTTTGAGCATGACAATGAAATCATGACAGTAATTATACATTAATAAGAAACATTTAAAAAATTAGTGATAAGGGAGAAGAAATTAACTACTAGATACTAAAGAAATCTGGAAATAGAAAGTCTCCATTTTTCAAGCACTGTAGTAATATTTTAAACAAAAATCATCTATAGACGCTAAAACCATTGGGCAAAAGATGGGGCACCACACGATTTAATTCATTTCAAAAAGTCACATACAGCTTGTTAATAATAAAGGGGCAGAGATGTGTATTTGGTTGCGAAGTCTGTCAGACATTCTGACAGCCACCTGATAAACCAGCTGCAGGGCAAACGATACCAGACGTTTTTTGATTTGATACATTGGGTAGGGCACATCATTCTGTGTATTCCTGCCAATAACATTTAACCTGAATTAAAACATAAGGAAGTTCAGTTCAGTCGCTCAGTCGTGTCCGACTCTTTGCGACCCCATGAATCGCAGCACGCCAGGCTTCCCTGTCCATCACCAACTCCCGGAGTTCACTCAATCTCACGTCCATTGAGTCCGTGATGCCATCCAGCCATCTCATCCTCGGATGTCCCCTTCTCCTCCTGCCCCCAGTCCCTCCCAGCATCAGGGTCTTTTCCAATGAGTCAACTCTTCGCATGAGGTGGCCAAAGTACTGGAGCTTCAGTTTTAGCATCATTCCTTTCAAAGAAATCCCAGGGCTGATCTCCTTCAGAATGGACTGGTTGGATCTCCTTGCAGTCCAAGGGATTCTCAAAAGTCTAAGTGGAAGGGCATTCTATTAAAAAAAAAAAAAAAGACTAGACTGACCTCTTTTAAAATTGTCATTAAAAAGTGACTGAGAAACCATAGTAGAACAAGAAAATCCAAGAGGGTAATGGGTACCCTTTATTCATCTCCTCTGATTGGATCCTAGATTTGGGGGGAAGCTATACAGGACATTGTCGAAACTGTGGGGGAGTCTGAATAAGGATGTGTGTTAACCCCAGTGGTATTGTATCATTGTTAAATTTCACAAGTGTGATTATAGAAGAAAATGTCCTTGTTGGCACCTTTAAAGGTGAAGCGTCATAATTATTCAACTTAATTCTCACATGGCCCAGGGGAAAAAAATAGAAGAGAGCAAACGTGGCAAGCCACTGATAATTGATGAGTCTGAGGGAAGAGTCCAAGGATGTTCGTTCTTTTCTTTAGATTTACACATTTTCAAAGCAAACATCTGGGGGAATATTTTTTCACTTCATGACCAGGTAGGCTAAAGGACCTAAGTGATAATTTTTGTTGAAGGGAAATTTTACCTGACTGACATAATGGATTTCTTTAATGTGGCAAATAAGTATCTGGATAAATGCAAATCCATAGCTGACATTTATTTGAGACTCTATGAAGCTTTTGATAAGTCTCATTACTGAAGGCCATGACAAAATTTTTTACGTTTTTTTTTTCTGGGGAAAAAAGGAGGCTAATTGAGGATTAGTGTTTTACGGCTTGTAATTATTTCAAATGGGCTTCCCCTGTGGCTTAGTGGTAAAGAATCTTCCTGCAGTGCAGGAGACACAGGCTTGATCCCTGGATCAGGAAGATCCCCTGGAGAAGGAAATGGCAAACCATTCCAGTATTCTTTCCTGGAGGATCCCATCAACAGAGGAGCCTGGCAGGCTACAGTCCATGGTGGTCACTAATAAGAATCAGTCACAACTTAGTGACTAAACAACAAATAAATTATTTAAAGACCCCCTCCCCACCTGGCCTACCTGGCCTAGGAACTGATGGTTACGTTGGATAATGGAGCAGAAGCAAACCCCTCAGAACTTAGTGGAGGGAAAGTGTTTTTTCAGAGTTATATGTCTGGGTTCTAAGAGGGCATGCATAGGGGAATCTCCCTACTTCAGATCATTTGAGGTGATATAATATTTGCAGATGAAACTAAATCTTTCCAGGGGTGAAGCTAAATCTTTCAGATTACCATCTGAGGAAGAATCCATAAAAGTGATCACAGATGAGCATGTAGGAGGGCTCTGTATTTAAAAAGAGAACAATCCAGATTTCACTTTTGGGCTGCTGGGCATTGAGTTCTCACTTAAGGAACCTCTCGCCCAAAAGATGGACCTAACTCGGTCATTGTAACTCTGTCTGATATCCGATAGCTCTTTATAATTTTAGCAGTCACTTTTACAAACATTATCTCGGTTTGATGGTGAGGGTTGAGGGTGAAGAGGTAGTGTTGTCATCATTTAACAGATGAGAGAACTGGAGCTAGAGTGGATAAAATGGTCTGTCCAGAGCCACCTGGCTAGCTAGCCCAAAACGGGACTATGCTCCTTGTCATTCTTTTGTTTGTTTTGTTTTAATTAGAGGATTCTTGCTTTACAGTATTGTGTGGGTTTCTGCCATGCAGCAACAGCCACGTGTCCCCTCCCTCCTCAGCCTCCCTCCCGTGCCCCCCACCCCCATCCCACCCCTATAGTTGTCACAGAGCACCGGGCTGAGCTCCCTGCATCACACACAAATATGAGAGCAAGCTTCGAGATCTTTGGAGCCTTCCTCCAATACAGCACAGTATAAAGCAAGGAAAGTTACAATCAAATTGAAAACACCTTGTTTAAGAAGGCAGAAGATACGCAATTTGTTTGTGAAAGGTTCCTATGAAAATAACTTTTAGAAACGAGAAATCTGATTTAAGTGGAAAAAACAATGAGAAATCTTCAGCGAATAATGAACAAGTTTGTAAACTCTGCAGCTATATTGAATGGCATGTGTAAAATAAAGCCTGCCTACCTGATTCTTCAGGGCTGCTGTAAGATGAGGCATTGGTAAGAGGCAAAGATTATATTAAAAAGCATGTCCCTCTTTAGCACTCACTTTCAGCCCTCCCTTCAAGTTATACCAAAGCCCTGGATTCGTGCATGTTGTTTGATGAGTCTGGGCTCCAGGTTCTCCCTCTCCTGCCAGTATGAAGCATGAGTGAAAGTCCTGGCTTTTCAGCTGTGGTTAACCAGAGATAGGCAAGGGCACAAGGCCATCCACACAATGAGTGGTGGTAACAGCCCGTTACTAGAGAGCTGTGTACTCAGCATTGAAAACATATTTGGGGGAACCTGTGTTTAGTAACCAAAGGCTCACTGGTTCGAACCCCTCTGGAGTGGTATTTCTCATTCAGAAGCCCTCCCTCTGCCTTCTGCTCTCAGTTTCCATGTCCTGTACTGCTTAAGTGATTTGGCCAGTTAAGTTCTTGACCATTTATTAGAAGTCAAAGAAAACTGCTTTGTTTTTTACTGAAAAGTGATTTTCCTCTGACCCCTGGAGACATAAGCATGTAGGTACAAGACCTTGTCACAGCTTTGAAGTGCCCACTGAGAAAGTGCTTGTGTGAACGTCCCCCAAATATCTGTGCTTTCAGAAATGAACACTTGAAAGCCTCCTGGTGCGGAGGTTACAGCTCCAGGGACACCCCACCCTCTTTCCCACTGAACACAACCCACAACACAGGCCATGAAGTCTGGAGCAGCTCTCTGATGACTCTGGAAAAGGGTAGCGGGCAGAGTGGAGAAGGGAACTGAAGTGAGAAGTGAGAAGTAAGGAGAATCCAGCTGGGAGTCTCCTGTTTCTGTTGCTCCTGCTTCTTCCTCTTCCCCTCCCCCTTTCTCCCCTCCTCCCTCTTCCTCCTTTTCCCTCCTTTCTCTTCCCCCTCCTCTTCTGTCATCCTCCTCCCCTCCTCCTCCGTTTTCTTCCCGTATCTCCTGCCCATACTCAGAGGTAGCATACATCTCAGAACTGCACAACTCCAGGGGGAATTGAATGGAAGTTAACCTTGGGGCAGAGACTAGGAGAATTTCTACCAATTCCCATGCAAACCATCCTAACATGTAGTGTGTACATCCTAGACATTTTCTGTGCACGTTGTTTTTAAACAGTGATACTTAAGCCAAACATTTTGTTTTGTTTTTTCCTCTTGGTAGAAGAAAGTATTTCTGATATTTCACTCACTACATAGTCACTGTATACTTATTGTCGAATAATTTATTTAAGTTATAATTATGGCCTAGTTCAGTGCATTTGGGTTGCTATAGTATACTTCTGAAGTACTTCAGCTTCTGGTTCATTAGGTCCTGAGAGGGTACAGACACACCTCATTTTACTGAACTTCACTTTGTTAGACTTTACAATACTGCAGGTCTTAGAAGCTGAAGTTTGTGGCAGTTCTGGGTTGCAGAAGTCTGCCAGCACCATTTTCCAACATCATTTGCTCACTTCATGTCTGTGTCATCTTGGTAGTTCGCAAGCTTCCTGTATTTGTTATGTGCTTTGTGGCCGGTGATCTTCGATGTTACCACTTGCTGAAGGCTCAGATGATGGTTAGCATTTTTAGCAATAAAGTATTTTTTAATTAAGGCCTGTTTTTTAGACATAATACTGCTGCACACTTCATAGACTAAAATATAGTGTAACATAACTTTTTATGCACTGAAAACATAAAAACTAGGGAAATTGACTGAACTGGAATAGTCACTTTATTGCAGTGGTCTGAACCTGAAAAATCCCCAAGATCTGTCTGTAATCACAGCCAACTCCTGGAGTTGCCAGTACTCCCTTGGCCCAAATTCTGAATAGCAAGGGGGAACAGTTATTTAATAATTCCCATTTAGGTGGTTTCCAGTTTGTTGCTTTTATAAATGCTGTTTTTCTTAAAGGTTTTCTTCCTATTCCGGATCATTTCTTGGAGGTACATTCCTAGAAGCAGTTAAGCACTGACTCACACACAAGTCTTGGCTAGAAGGATTGCTGGTCAACATTGATGATTATTTTTGCAGAGGATTTTTGCCAGTTGTAGTAAATAGATTCCTCCCCAGGTTGATGATGAGCAAATTGAGGCTGAGAATGGTTCAGCTGCCCAGGATCAAACACCTGAATGGTAGAAGAGGCATGATTTTAGGCCAGCCTGTCTGCTTCAGAAGCCACTCTGCCTGTTGGTCTCTGCCTGTTGGCTGGCTGGCTGCTGCAGTCACCACATTCATTCCCTCCTCTTAAAGGAGCCTGTTTGAGAAGATCAGTGACATCGCCCCACCATTGGCTCTTTACTTAGCTTTCCAGATTCGATTAGAAAAGAATGAGCTCCTCCTAATGTTAATTTTTATTTCTATTTGTTTGACAGAGCCAGGGCCTTCTGCTGGTCACATCCTCTGTCCTTTGATGAATTTTGGTTCCTAAAGGTCTTATTTACTTGATATTTATGTGCTGTGTACATGATAAAGATGTTAACTTCTTTCTGTCCCACTTGTTTTGTAATTTGTCTTACAGTTTATTTGCTTCTCTAAAGCATAATTAAACATTTTAATGTAGCTATAACTATCCATTTTCTTTTCCTGTTGCCCTCTGAGCTTAAGAGATTTCCCCCTTGCAGAGAGCCTTGACAATCACAGATAGATATTTTTAAAAAGAAAGCATCAGTTCAGTTTAGTCGCTCAGTTGCGTCCAACTCTTTGCGACCCCCATGAATCGCAGCACACCAGGCCTCCCTGTCCATCACCATCTCCCAAACTCATGTCCATCGAGTCACTGATGCCATCCAGCCATCTCATCCTCTGTCATTCCCTTCACCTCCTGCCCCCAATCCTTCCCAGCATCAGGGTCTTTTCCAATGAGTCAACTCTTCACATGAAGTGGCCAAAGTACTGGAGTTTCAGCTTTAGCATCATTCCTTCCAAAGAACACCCAGGGACTGATTTCCTTTAGGATGGACTGGTTGGATCTCCTTGCAATCCAAGGGACTCTCAAGAGTCTTCTCCAACTCCACAGTTCAAAAGCATCAATTCTTCAGTGCTCAGTTTTCTTCGCAGTCCAACTCTCACATCCATACATGACTACTGGAAAAACCATAGCCTTGACTAGACGGACCTTTGTTGGCAAAGTAATGTCTCTACTTTTTTAATATGCTATCTATGTTGGTCATAACTTTCCTTCCAAGGAGTAAGTGTCTTTTAATTCATGGCTGCAGTCACCATCTGCAGTGATTTTGGGGCCCCAAAAAATAAAGTCTGACACTGTTTCCACTATTTCCCCATCTATTTCCCATGAAGTGATGGGACCAGATGCCATAAAAAGAAAGCATACATAGAGGTATTAAGGGTACTTGTAGGAAATGCAGCAATTTGGGACTGTTCTTCCTCAAGGCCATGTTCACTTCATAATCTCTCCCTCTTTTCCTACTCATACAGTTTCCCACAGACATTTCCTGCGAAAATGGGAGGGCAGATTTTGGGAGAGATGAGGCTCAAGAATATGATTTATAGTTTTCAGAACAGAGGGAGTTTGGGAAGGACAGCTTGAAATAATGTAAAATGAAGAATTCCCTAAGCACTTTTTAACCATAATTTTCTACTGTATATTATCCATTCTGACAGAACTAGACAAAGCTTTCAACATAAAACTTTCAGAAAATTTTCATCATGTTTATACATGCACGTAATCTAAGAAACGCTACTTATGATGGAAAACAGTAGTCCCCAGCCCTTACCCTAATCCGATTCCTCTATTCCAACCCACTTTCCTACTTTCTTGCAACTCTTTTTAACTGAATCTCATGGTATGAATATTTACATTCATTTCCCTTTTCACAGGACTTTTTTGTGTGTGTGCTTATCCTTGGGTGTCTACGTGACATGGCGATGCTGTTTCTTTATCGTTTCTAATACAAGCAGTTACCCACTTCCTGCTGGTGTAGGTCAGGATTTAGAGCCCTGTAACTCCACACCCCCACAGCCACCAGCTTGCATGCATTCAGGGCCTTTTCCTTGCCTTCTTTCCCTCCCCAAACAGCTTACTACCAGAGTTAATGCTTCTTACCTTATCTCCCCAGTGTAGTTTTCTGTCTTTGATTTAACTGAATATTCAGTACTCACATTATGACAGTTTTGTAAATGCTATTCATAGCCTGGTCATATACTTTCCTATAATTACTTTTCCTTTTCAGCACAATATTTTGTTTCCTACAGAGTTGGTAATTGCTTTGCTTTTTGTTCTGTTAGATTTCTGTGTACTTACTCCTCCCACCCCCAACCCACCTTATGACTCCATCCAGCCACAGGATTGGGTGTCCTGTTAGGGAGGGCTCCCTCTTTAAGCCAGAGCTCTCAGTCCTCCCTTTCTTAGCATCCTAGCAAATCCCATTTCTTCTTTTTTTCTGTTTACTCCTTTGCTTTGTAGAGTGTATATTCTGTAATTTCCCGCAAGAAGAGTCGTAGGTGGTAAATGTTTGAAACCTTATATGTGTGAAATGACTTTAGTTTATCTATCCTTGATCTATTCTTTAAATTTATGCTCAGTTAATAATGGGGCTTCCCTGGTGACTCAGGCGCTAAAGAATCAGCCTGCAGTGCAGGACGTGAGAGTTTGATCCCTGGGTCAGAAAGACCCCAGTTCAGTTCAGTTCAGTCGCTCAGTCGTGTCCAACTCTTTGCGACCCCATGAATCGCAGCACGCCAGGCCTCCCTGTCCATCACCAACTCCCGAAGTTCACTCAGACTCACGTCCATTGAGTCGGTGATGCCATCCAGCCATCTCATCCTCTGTAGTCCCCTTCTCCTCCTGCCCCCAATCCCTTCCAGCATCAGAGTCTCTTCCAATGAGTCACCTCTTCGCATGAGGTGGCCAAAGTACTGGAGTTTCAGCTTCAGCATCATTCCTTCCAAAGAAATCCCAGGGCTGATCTCCTTCAGAATGAACTGGTTGGATCTCCTTGCAGTCCAAGGGACTCTCAAGAGTCTTCTCCAACACCACAATTCAAAAGCATCAATTCTTCGGCGCTCGCTCAGCCTTCTTGACAGTCCAACTCTCACATCCATACCTGACCACAGGAAAAACCGTAGCCTTGACTAGATGGACCTTAGTCTGCAAAGTAATGTCTCTGCTTTTGAATATGCTTTCTAGGTTGGTCATAACTTTACTTCCAAGGAGTAAGCATCTTTTAATTTCATGGCTGCAGTCACCATCTTCAGTGATTTTGGAGCCCAAAAAAATAAAGTCTGTCACTGTTTCCCCATCTATTTCCCATGAAGTGATGGGACCAGATGCCATGATCTTCATTTTCTGAATGTTGAGTTTTAAGCCAACTTTTTCACTCTCCTCTTTCACTTTCATCAAGAGGCTTTTTAGCTCCTCTTCACTTTCTGCCAGAAGGGTGGTGTCATCTGCATATCTGAGGTTATTGATATTTCTCCCGGCAATCTTGATTCCAGCTTGTGTTTCTTCCAGCCCAGCGTTTCTCACGATGTACTCTTACTGTTTCCCCATCTATTTCCCATGAAGTGATGGGGCCAGATGCCATGATCTTCATTTTCTGAATGTTGAGCTTTAAGCCAACTTTTTCACTCTCCTCTTTCACTTTCATCAAGAGGCTTTTTAGCTCCTCTTCACTTTCTGCCATAAGGGTGGTGTCATCTGCATATCTGAGGTTATTGATATTTCTCCCAGCACTCTTGATTCCAGCTTGTGTTTCTTCCAGCCCAGCGTTTCTCATGATGTACTCTGCATATAAGTTAAATAAGCAGGGTGACAATATACAGCCTTGACGTACTCCTTTTCCTATTTGGAACCAGTCTGTTGTTCCATTCTAACTGTTGCTTCCTGACCTGCATACAGATTTCTCAAGAGGCAGGTCAGGTGGTCTGGTATTCTCATCTCTTTCAGAATTTTCCAGTTTATTGTGATCCACACAGTCAAAGGCTTTGGCATAGTCAATAAAGCAGAAATAGGTGTTTTTCTGGAACTCTCTTGCTTTTTCCATGATCCAGCAGATGTTGGCAATTTGATCTCTGGTTCCTCTGCCTTTTCTAAAACCAGCTTGAACATCAGGGAGTTCATGGTTCACGTATTGCTGAAGTCTGGCTTGGAGAATTTTGAGCATCACTAGCATGTGAGATGAGTGCAATTGTGTGGTAGTTTGAGCATTCTTTTGCATTGCCTTTCTTTGGAATTGGGATGAAAACTGACCTTTTCCAGTCCTGTGGCCACTGCTGAGCTTTCCAAATTTGCTGGTATATTAAGTGCAGCACTTTCACAGCATCATCTTTCAGGAAACAGTGCAGCCACCTATGGAAAACAGTATGGTGGTTCCTCAAAAAGTTAAAGGTAGAATTACCATGTAAGCCAGCAGCCCCAGTTCTGGATATATATCCAAAAGAATTAGAAGTGGGGACCCAAAGTGGTATATATTCATAGAAGGATTATTCATAATAACCAAAAGGTGGAAGCAACCCAAGCATTCATCAGCAATGAGTGGGTAAACAAAATGTGGTGTATACATACAGAGGGATGTTATTCAGTCTTCAAAAGGAAGAAATTCTGACACACACTACAACATAGATAAACCTTGAGGACATTATGCTAGCTGAAATAAGCCAGTCACAAAAGGACAAAGTATGATTCCACTTAAAGATACATGTAATTCATAGAGACAGAAAAGCTTCATGACTGGATACAGCGATTCCTAGAGTATGACACCATATTCAAATTTACAGAGACAGTAAGTAGGCTAGAGTCGCCAATGTTTTAGTTTTGCAAGAGGCAGGTGTGGTGTAGATGGATGGTGCTGATGGTAATACAGTGTGAATGTGCACAATGCTACTGAGCTGGACACTAAAAATGGTTGATGGTAAATTTTGTGTGTATTTTTACCACAGTTAAAAACACAAACCAGCCTTTGTGTTGAGCCTGGTCTTCCCAAATCATGAATTTGTGGTCTCCTGTCGCTAGCTCTGTTCTTCCCACCCACTTTCCATACAGATCACCCTGTCTACCACTGTTATTCACTATTCCCAGCCCCCTTGGACTCAGCCTGGCACTTTGCACACACTCTCATCATCCACTCCATGGAGAGAAGAGTTAAGTACAAGAGATCCTGGGCTTCCACCACCACAGAACCTTCTTATAATGCCCACCACTAAGAATATTCTAAAATCATCAAACCCTTCACCAAGCAAACCTGGAAAAATCTCAGACCTTCCACCAACTCTTGTGGCTGGAAGTGATGGGTAAATAGAGACTGTTTAAAGCAAAGATGTTGCATTGACTTTCCCTGTGTGCTAGCACAACAGGAAAAAGCCACCCTGGCATTTAGGGTCTTAATGAGAATTTTAGGCACTGCCTCTACTCCAGCTCTCCATCGCCTGCCTTCAGACAAAAATGTTCATTTCCCTTTTCCTGATCTTACATCTCCCTTCAGAGTTCATGTTCAACTTCTTACCTGTTACCTTGGCTTCCTTGCTGTTTCAGTCCAAAGATCTCTTTCAACTGTGCTCCGTAAGGCTTGGTCCTAATGAGTGTCTGGCATACCTGGGAGGTAGGAAGCAATATAGAATGACATGGTATCAAATTCAGTATCTTCTTGACTTTCAAGAATATTTAGGTGACCAAGTTAAAAGTTTTGGTCATATAAAATGAAGCCATATACACTTTCTGTTTTGCCCTTTTTTATTAAAAATGTATATTATTTTGTTACTGTCTCTGCCCACCAGAGGAATCTGTTGGAAATACAGAATCTGTCCCCACCCCAGATGCTTTGAATCAGGATCTATATTTTAATAAGATCTCCAGGTAATTCATATGGATATTAGAACCAAAACTGTTCTAGAAAGCCTCTAGAGGCTTTGCTCCTATTGGAGCAATGAATCTCCACATTGGCTGTGCCTTAGAAACACCTGGGACGCTCTTAAAGCATATTGATCATTCGGTCCTACAACTTTATTCTGATTTTATCTATCCATGGGGACCATGAGCGTTGGTGTTTATTTTCGATTCTCAGAGACTTTGATGCCTAGCCAGGGTGGAGAACCATTGAGAGTATGACTTAAAATATCACAGAGAATTCCATGACTTTTGAGCTGATTTGGAGCTGCAAAATAGTAGAGTCGGACTGTAAAGTGTAAATAGGTTTTTAATCTAAATATACGAATATTAACTTGAAACTAGAGATTGTATGTATAAGCAACTTTTAAAGTCGTCTTCTTTTATTCCTGAGCTTCCCAAGTGGCACAAGTGGTAAAGAATCCACTTGCCAATGCAGGAGACACAAGAAACATGGGCTCGATTCCTGGTTCGGGAAGATCCCCTGGAGTAGGAAATGGCAACTCACTCCAGTACTCTTGCCTGGAAAATTCCACGGACAGAGGAGCCTGGCAGGTCACAGGCCACTGGGCTGTAGAGTTGAACATGACTGAACAATTAAGCACACACACACTTATTCCTTATTTGTATCTCATTGTCTTCTCATTAGAGTGTCTCAAGGGCTTTCTTCCATTAAATGGCATCCAGGGCTTTCCACCAAGCCCATGCTCCTGTCCCAGGGACCAAAGCTGATGCTGTTGTCAAGGGCTCAGGTACAAGTTCTGGTGGGAGCAGCCAGCACCATCAGTCTGGCTGCTGGTACTATTTATTTGAATACTCCAGAAACTCACTGTACTAATACACACTGCTCAGGCATGCTAGAATCCCAGCAGTGAACACCTTGTGGCCTCAAATGTCCTCATATACACTTCTTGCAAATCAGCTGTGGGGGCTCAACATAACATTCAACACAAACAACTTTAGTATCACCGCACCAACCTACAGCTTCCAAAATTTCTTTAGCCTCTTCCTATGTGTTTTGATTTTTATTTGTCCTTTCAGAGAGCCCAGTCCAAATTGATCATCATCTAAATGGGTTTAAGAGCAGAGAACTTCACCTGCCAAGTGGGTCTGCTTTTCCTGAAGATATGCTTTTCTTTTGTGGTCATAAGTAAGTAGATGGGGGCCTCTTTGCAAGGCCTGTGTAAACATATATTCACCTGTAATCTTCATTCCTATCCCAGGAATTAGTTTTAAGATATTTAAATAGATTTTTAAAAATCAATGTTAGGAAACATATTTTAAATGCTTTAAAGTGAAATTCAATTTAATTGATTTATCAAATCTTAATTGAATCCCTGCTGTTACCATCAGGGGAAAATGACTAGCAGCTTCTCCATTGTTATTGAAATACTCATCTTCTTAATAAATATTTTGACATGCTTTGAAATGCCAAAAATATGCATGATGTGTATCATACAGTCGAGAATTAGAGCTCTTGCTTTGGCATACAGCTTATTTCAGGTGGGGAAAGAGGGCAGCTGATAATGCAGATAAGAAAACAGAATTAGTAAAATAGTAATTTTTTATGGATATGATATATTTCAAGATAGGGTCCTAAGCAACTTAATTTCTCTGCAACAAATGTACCCTAAATGACAGTGAGTCATTTTGAGGTGGTAATTTCTAACTCCTAATTAAATATGAACAATTGAGCAAGTTAATCTTTTTCTGCCTCAAAGTATTTATAAAATCAGGAAGTTGAACCAAGAATCCAATAAGGTCCCTTTCAGCTCTACATTCAGTGATTCTATAAATTCTCAGTTAAAGTATATATTATCAAAAGGCAAAGACAACATCTTCTATCTTTCCCAGCTCCTGGTTTTGGCATCATGTAGAAAATAACAGAAATAAAAACAATTAAAAATCAGAAAAAAAAATTCTGCTATCCCAACATTTAAGTATTTTCATTTTATGTTCCATTCTGATCCTTCAATATATGGATACATACTTTTATATAATTGCAAATAGGTAAAATTTTATATTTGACTTACCTTATTCAACATTATATAACATTATTATCATTATCACTCACAATTATAGTTTAAATGGCCACATAATATTCCATTTCATTAATGTACCATAGTGTAGGTATTTCTATATTTGTAAATTTAGATTGCTTTTAATGTTTGATAAATGCTGCAGCAAACTTTGTATTCATATGAGTCTTCTTTTGAATAATTTTCTAAGAATAAATTCTAGAGATGTGATTACTGAGTTCAAGAGTTTCTCTTTCATTGTCAGCAGTGACAAGTGGCTTTCCTAAAACCTTAATGATTTACATTATTTCCTCCTTATCTGAGAGTGACAGTTTAACCAAAGTCTCACCAAAGGTGTGGTATGAAATGACACTTAATGTCAATGTACGTTTCTTTGATTACAGGCAATCTTGAACATTTTTCCATTTGTGATTGCATTTTAGCTTCTGTGAAGTGTCTCAGTTTACTTCAGTTCAGTCTCTCAGTCGTGACCGACTCTTTGTGACCCCATGAACCACATCACGCCAGGCCTCCCTGTCCATCACCCGCTCCTGGAGTCCACCTAAACCCATGTCCACTGAGTCAGTGATGCCATCCAACCATCTCATGCTCTGTTGTCCCCTTCTCCTCCTGCCTTCAATCTTTCCCAGCATCAAGGTCTTTTCAAATGAGTCAGCTTTTTGCATCAGGTGGCCTTAGGATTGGAGTTTCAGCTTCAACATCAGTCCTTCCAATGAACACCCAGGACTGATCTCCTTTAGGATGGACTGGTTGGATCTCCTTGAGTCCAAAGGACTCTCAAGAGTCTTCTCCAACACCACATTTCAAAAGCATCAATTCTTTGGTGCTCAGCTTTCTTTATAGTCCAACTCACATCCATACATGACCACTGGAAAAACCATAGCCTTGACTGGATGGACCTTTGTTGGCAAAGTAATGTGTCTGCTTTTTAATATGCTGTCTAGGTTGGTAATAACTTTCCTTCCAAGGAGTAAACGTCTTTTAATTTCATGGCTGCAATCACCATCTGCAGTGACATTGGAGCCCCAAAAAATAAAGTCAGCCACTGTTTCCACTGTTTCCCCATCTATTTGCCATGAAGTGATGGGACCAGATGCCATGATCTTAGTTTTCTGAATGGTGAGTTTTAAGCCAACTTTTCCCTCTCCTCTTTCAATTTCATCAAGAGGCTCTTTAGTTCTTCACTTTCCACCATAAGGGTGGTGTCATCTACATATCTGAGGTTATTGATATTTCTCCTGGCAAACTTGATTCTAGCTTGTGCTTCTTCCAGCCCAGCATTTCTCATGATGTACTTTGCATATAAGTTAAATAAGCAGGGTGACCATATACAGCCTTGACGTACTCCTTTTCCTATTTGGAACCAGTCTGTTGTTCCATGTCCAGTTCTAACTGTTGCTTCCTGGCCTGCATACAGATTTCTCAAGAGGCAGGTTAGGTGGTCTGGTATTCCCATCTCTTTCAGAATTTTCCACAGTTTATTGTTCTCCACACAGTCAAAAGCTTTGGCATAATCAATAAAGCAGAAATAGATGTTTTTCTGGAACTCTCTTGCTTTTTCCATGATCCAGTAGATGTTGGCAATTTGATCTCTGGTTCCTCTGCCTTTTCTAAAATCAGCTTGAACATCTGGAAGTTCACAGTTCACGTACTGCTGAAGCCTGGCTTGGAGAATTTTGAGCATTACTTTACTAGTGTGTGAGATGAGTGCAACTTTGTAGTAGTTTGAGCATTCTTTTGCATTGCCTTTCTTTGGAATTGGAATGAAAACTGACCTTTTCCAGTCCTGTGGCCACTGCTGAGTTTTCCAAATTTGCTGGCATATTGAGTGCAGCACTTTCACAGCATCATCATTCAGGATTTGAAATAGCTCAACTGGAATTCCATCACCTCCACTAGCTTTGTTCGTAATGATGCTTTCTAAGGCCCACTTGACTTCACATTCCAGGATGTCTGGCTCTAGGTGAGTGTGAGTGATTACACTATCGTGATTATCTCGGTCATAAGATCTTTTTTGTACAGTTCTTCTGTGTATTTTGCCACTTCTTAATATCTTCTGCTTCTGTTACATCCATACCATTTCTGTCCTTTATCGAGGCCATCTTTGCATGAAATGTTCCCTTGGTATCTCTAATTTTCTTAAAGAGATCCCTAGTCTTTCCCTTTCTATTGTTTTCCTCTATTTATTTGCATTGATTGCTGAAGAAGGCTTTCTTATCTCTTCTTGCTATTCTTTGAACTCAGCATTCAAATGGGTATATCTTTCCTTTTCTCCTTTGCTTTTCACTTCTCTTCTTTTCACAGCTATTTGTAAGGTCTCTTCAGACAGCCATTTTGCTTTTTTGCATTTCTTGTCCATAGGGATGGTCTTGATTCCTGTCTCCTGTACAGTGTCATGAACCTCCATCATAGTTCATCAGGTACTCTGTCTATCAGATCTAGTCCCTTAAATCTATTTCTCACTTCCACTGTATAGTCATAAGGGATATTATTTAGATTATACATGAATGGTCTAGTGGTTTTCCATACTTTCTTCAATTTAAGTTTGAATTTGGCAATCAGGAGTTCATGATCTGAGCCACAGTCAGCTCCCAGTCTTGTTTTTGCTTACTGTATAGAGCTCCTCCATCTTTGGCTGCAAAGAATATAATCAGTCTGATTTCGGTGTTGACCATCTGGTGATGTCCATGTGTAGAGTCTTCTCTTGTGTTGTTGGAAGAGGGTGTTTGCTATGACTAGTGCGTTCTCTCGGCAGAACTCTATTAGCCTTTGTCCTGCTTCATTCTGTACTCCAAGGCCAAATTTGCTGTTACTCCAGGTGTTTCTTGACTTCCTACTTTTGCATTCCAGTCCCCTATAATGAAAAGGACATCTTTTTTGGGTGTTAGTTCTAGAAAGTCTAGGTCTTCATAGAACTGTTCAACTTCAGCTTCTTCAGTGTTACTGGTCTAATTGTGAAGGGTCTAATTGTACCTTTTTCCATGTATCTGGCTGTGCAACTGTGGATGAGTCACTTAACCTCTCTGTGGCTCTGGTTTTTTATTGGTAAACAGACTAATAATTAATAGTACCTTTCTATAGAGTTGATGTTGGATTAAGTGGATTTCTAAATGTAAAGCATATCAACATAACTCATTATCAGAGAAATGCAAATCAAAACCACAATGAGGTACCATTTCACACCAGTCAGAATGGCTGTGATCCAAAAGTCAACAAGCAATAAATGCTGGAGAGGGTGTGGAGAAAAGGGAACCCTCTTACACTGTTGGTGGGAATGCAAATTAGTACAGCCACTATGGAGAACAGTGTGGAGATTCCTTAAAAAATTGCAAATAGAACTGCCTTATGATCCAGCGATCCCACTGCTGGGCATACACACCAAGGAAACCAGAATTGAAAGAGACACATGTACCCCAATGTTCATCGCAGCACTGTTTATAATAGCCAGGACATGGAAGCAACCTAGATGTCCATCAGCAGATGAATGGATAAGAAAGCTGTGGTACATATACACAATGGAGTATTACTCAACCATTAAGAAGAATACATTTGAATCAGTAATGAGGTGGATGAAGCTGGAGCCGATTATACAGAGTGAAGTAACCCAGAAAGAAAAACACCAATACAGTATACTTACATATATATATGGAATTTAGAAAGATGGTAATGATAAACCTGTACACAAGACAGCAAAAGAGACACAGATGTATAGAACAGTCTTTGGACTCTGTGGGAGAGGGAAAGGGTGGGATAATTTGGCAGAGTGGCAGTGTAACATGTATGATATCATAAGTGAAACGAATTGCCGGTCTAGGTTCGATGCAGGATGCTTGGGACTGATGCACGGGGATAATCCAGAGAGAAGGTGTGGGGCAGGAGGGAGGAAGTGGGGGTCGGGATTGGGAGTTCATGTACACTCGTGGCTGATTCATGTCAATGTATAGCTAAACAAATACAGTATTGTAAAGCAAAACAAACTAAAAAATAAAAATCAATTAAGCAAAAAAAATAAATGTAAAGCATATAGAATAGTACCTGATACATGGAGGACCTTCAAAAAAAATTGTTAGAATTAGAGCTAGTAGGAGCATTGGTATTAGTTATCTCATAGATATTAGTGGTTTTCTTTATAATTTATATCAAAAATTAAAATATTTTTTCTAGTCCTTGTATAAATGCATACTTATCTTTGATAAATTAAGGGCCACCTATTTATGTAATATAGATGTAACTTTTTTGGCCTGCTGGGTTTGGTAGTTTCCTGTTTCTGATTTTAATTTCTGTATTAGTTTTGCATGTGTATGTGTACACATACAGGCATATGAGTATGTACTTTTTCACAAATCCAGACACAGTGTCTGTGCAAAAGGGACAGCTCATAAAAATGTTGATTGCAGACAGTGCTTAGAATGGCACACCCAGCTCAGTTGAAGAACTGTTCAACCAAGTCATTTAGAAAAATAACAGATAAACAAAACCAGAAGTAAATCAAACTGCATACATACGCTCACTTATAAAACCAAAATAAAAAACAAGCCATGTAAATACATGCACATTACAAATAAAACTGTGAAGGTTTTAAGCCAGAGAAAATAGCCAGATGTAAGCCATGGAAATTTCTCTTTAAGAGTAATTGATTCTCCGTGTGCAATCATTGCCTGATTCCTGGCACACTGAGATCTGAAATAGACCACTCAGAGGAAGAACAAAAAGGCAGCATCAATAAATCGCCTTTAGGAGTATGAGAACTCAGTCCACAACAGCATGGATGGAAGAAATCCTTAGGGAAGGAATTCAGAAGGGATGTAGGGAGCTCATAAGAGCAGTTAGCCATGTTCAAGACCCAAGTTAATCATCTACACAGTGAATGAATTGAAAGAAAAGGATAAAGAGAAACTTAAAAAGAGTAATATGAGTAGTGGGAGGAACTGAAGAAGCCCACTGCACAAATGAGGATTGGAAACTATTTAAACTGGATAATACAGTATGTGTTTTGGCTCTGAGAAGACAGAAGTTGAACTTTTGAGTAGTAATCAAGGACTTGGTCTCAAAGTATTTGCAAATAGCGCCAGTATGGAGAACAGATGCTGACATTATTGCCAATGGAAATCGCAACGTGATAGTTGGAGTGTGAGACTGAAAGAAACCACAGGGAATTTTTGTGGAAAGCTCGGTATTGAAAATGATTTATGGTTGACTTGAGGAGACAAGGAAAATAAGGCTACAGTATATATACCTTCTGACTGCTGCAGACAAAGGATGTATAAACAGCCATAGCTCTCCAACCTCTTGGACAACAGAGCTCTGCTCACACAGAAAGGCGCCAGAATGTTTGAGTTAAGTGGATACTTCTTTTTCCTTATCTAAGAATAGTTATCCTCCTTTCCTCTCTCATTATTGTTTGGGTATCCTTAAGAATCCTCACCATCTATTAAGCATTGTGGAATTACCCAGAGATCTGTGGGGTGCTTATTACCAAACAGGATCAGAGGAACATTGCACGGGGCCTAGGCTTGAAAGGTGAGCAGCTCTATTTTCTTATTGTTACATGTGTAAAATACTTCTTTATTTATTTGGTTGCACTAGGTCTTATTTGTGGCATGTGAGATCTAGTTGCCTCACCAGGGCTCAAACCCAGGCCCCCTGTATTGGGAGCATGGAGCCTTAGCCATTGAATGACCAAGGAGGTCCCTGAGGTATTTTTATGCTAGAAAACAAGTTGGTGAATTCTGGAGAGTCAGGTGAGTCTTCCAAAAATATCTGATGATCACACTTTGATTTCTCTTCAGGTCGTGTAAATCTTTCTCCTTTTACAAAAATATCCAATAAAGTATGCTGAGGCAGGAAAGATGTGGCCATTCCTTACTGTCCCTTAAGCTATATCCTTTATTCAAAGGGCAAAGAACTGGCAGTGTCTCTCAGATAGGAAATATGAACTTCCTGAGCTTTCCTAGAGGGAGTCTGGGCTTCCCTGGTGACTCAGAAGTTCAATCCCCACCCAGGGTGGGGAAGTTCAATCCCCCACCCAGGGTGGGGGAGATCCCTTGGAGAAGGGAATGGCTACCCATTCCAGTATTCTTGCTTGGGAACTCCCATGGACGGAGGAGACTGGCGAACAGTCCATGGGGTTGCAAAGAATCAGACAGGACTGAGCGACTTTCAGTTTCACTTCAGAGGGAGTCTGCATTTTGAAATGGAAAAAGAAAGATATGTTTAGCAAAAGGCAGTAGGATTTTCATATGAGACACAGACTCAAGGCATTTGATTTGGGGCCTTAAGTCCTGAGAACCACTGAAGAAGAAGTGAGTTTCATAATGAACAACAATAACAGCAAAAAAAGCTTCTCCAAAAGATAGAAACAATGAGTTTTAATATCTGTCTGGTGACAACTCTTACAGCAAAGGAAACAGATAAGGAAAATAAATCTGGGTTCTGTATCCAGGAACCTGAACCAACTAAGCTATTCAGTGGCCAGATTTGTTACCTCTGAAAATGGATCCAGGTTCTCTCAATGTCTGTGTATAGACATCCCCCCACACACGTTATCTCACCAGCACCCTCCCCATTATTGCCTAGTTGAGTTTCCTCTGAAAACTTTTCATCCCAGAGCCTAAGACCAAGGGATATACCCAAATCTGTACCAGAATAACTATGAAGATTCAAGTGTGCCCTGAGTGATCAGCATGTCCATTTCAGGTCCATTTTTTTTTTTTGGGACTATCTATGTCAGTCCTAAAAGACCAGACACAGCCAGGGCAGATGAAAAGGTGAGGACTATCTGCTTGCATTGCTCTCTCCACCCTCCTTTCCTTGGTGGAATCCTAATCAGTGTTCAGGATTCCCTCACATGTCTCCTATTATCTTCTCTCTCTAAACCTCACTGGTGGAGAGAGCTCTGTTTCCATAGCATCTTGTGCATAACACAGATTATGGATTTACTACATTGTTTTGTAACAGTTTGCTTGTCTACCTTTCTTGCTGGTCCATCCACTCCATGATTGGAAGGCTAAAAATTTTTCATATCTGTATCTCCAGTCCTAACCCAATATCTAGAATTGTATTATCCAGTACAGGGGCCACTAGCCACATGTGGCTGTTGAGCATGGGAAATGTGGCTAACTAAAATTGAGACATGTAAAATACACTTCAGGTTTTGACATATGAATAAAAGAATGTAAAATAAAATAGCTCATAAGTTTTTGTATTGGTTACCCATTAAAATGATAATATTTTGGATATGAATTAAATATATTATTAAAAATTTATGTTTCTTTTTACTTTTAAAAAGTTTAAAATTATATTTCAGTTGGACAGGAACATTGGTCTGGAACATAGCAGCGGTTTGTTCAAGTCAGAGTTTTAGCAAGAAAAAGACGATATACTCAGTTTGGATTTTGAAGAGATGTTAATGAAGGGACAGTTTAAGTGTGGGCAGGTTAAAGAAATCCACAAAAGAGGCTGAAGCACCAAGAGCCTGGCAACAGAGGGGAGCAGTTCAAACTCAGCCTACAAAAGAAGGGGAGGAAATGATGTGACTAGAGTTGGTGATCATAGAAGTGCTCTTAGGCTCACTTACCATCCCTGGTGGCTTAGATGGTAAAGAATCCACCTGCAATGCTGGAGACCCAGGTTCTATCCCTGGGTCAGGAAAATCCCCTGGAGAAAGGAATGGTTATCCACTCCGGTATTCTTGGCTGGAGAATTCCATGGACAGAGGAGCCTGGCAGGCTACAGTTCATGGGGTCAGACTGAGTTGGACACAACTCAGTGACTTAACACCACCGCTAGTTACAGAGGGACCCATTTGCCACCAGAACCAGGAGCCAAGCAGAGAACTCACCTTTGATCTCCAGCTCTGCTCCCACCAACTGCAAGGAACCTGAAGCCTAAGGGCAAGGGATGCTAAGTGATACACCATCCAGAGCCCTGAGTAGCACAGAGAAAAGTGGAGGCTAAACAGATTAGAGCAGGAAGCGGGCAGAGGTTGAAGAGTAACCAGCACAGAGCTTAATAAATGTGTGAATGAATGAACGAATAAAAGTAGACAGTGGAGAACAGTGATACATTAATTTTTTCCCACCTGGAACATTTTTGCAATAGTACTGTTGAAACTGTTCTGTGACACTAAGGGTTTAGTGAATTTAGGGGTTCCACAGACATTTCTTCATTTAAATATGTATATATTTCCTAACTATTTAAAGGACTTTGCTAAAATACAACATGCACACAGGCACACATGTTGCCTATCAAAATTGTGAACACACTGGAAACAAATCATCAGCTTGTGCTGCCAGGTAAATCTACTTTTGTGCAAATCTAGGAATAAGAATCCTCCTGCCTCTTCTGTACTTTTATTTGAATGTCTTAAATGATAATTAGGCAGGCTTAGGTCTGTATCAATCTTTTACAAAAATTCAGATCTACACATGTTCCCTTATATAAAATGGTGCACTTTAGTTGGCCACTGTAGCACACTTAAGGAAATGCCTAGCAGAGTTCAGTCATGTGTATTTGGCACATGTTCTCACATCTCATCATACTTAATTTTATATCATGTTTTATATATCATGTTTATATCATGTTTTTTATATCATGTAACCATATTATGTTAAGGAATGTTATGATTGTGGATATCGTTAGGAATTCATTTTGAAATGCTCTTCTGGCCATTGTGTCTTCTGTTCCCTATGCCTAAGAGGCTTTTCCTTCAGGTCTTGGCAAGGTGAAGATTGGGATCAGTTCAGTTCAGTCGCTCAGTCGTGTCCGACTCTTTGCGACCCCATGAATCGCAGCACACCAGGCCTCCCTGTCCATCACCAGCTCCTGAGGTTCACTCAGACCCACGTCCATTGAGTCCATAATGCCATCCAGCCATCTCATCCTTGGTCGTCCCCTTCTCCTCCTGGCCCCAATCCCTCCCAGCATCCGGGTCTTTTCCAATAAGTCAACTCTTCGCATGAGGTGGCCAAAGTACTGGAGCTTCAGCTTTAGCATCATTCCTTCCAAAGAAATCCCAGGGCTGATCTCCTTCAGAATGGACTGGTTGGATCTCCTTGTAGTCCAAAGGACTCTCAAGAGTCTTCTCCAACACCACAGTTCAAAAGCATCAGTTCTTCGGCGCTCAGCCTTCTTCACAGTCCAACTCTCACATCCATACACAACCACTAGAAAAACCATAGCCTTGACTAGACGGACCTTAGTCAGCAAAGTAATGTCTCTGGGCAGGCACAGGAGGGCCTAGAGGAGCTATCCTACGTTGAAGGTCAGGAACGGTGGTGGTAAGGAGATACCCCTCATCCAAGGTAAGGAGCAGTGGCTGTGCTTTGCTGGAGCAGCCGTGAAAATATACCCCATGCCCAACATAAGAGAAACCCAAGTAAGATGGTAGGTGTTGCAAGAGGGAATCAGAGGGCAGACACACTGAAACCATACTCACAGAAAACTAGTCAATCTAATCACACTAGGACCACAACCTTGTCTAACTCAATGAAACCAAGCCATGCCTGCGGGGCAACCCAAGACAGGCGGGTCATGGTGGAGAGGTCTGACAGAATGTGGTCCACTGGAGAAGGGAATGGTAAGCCACTTCAGTATTTTGCCTTGAGAACCCCATGAACAGTATGAAAAGATTGGGATATTCCTCCTTTAACTGTCAGTTCAGACGTTTATTCCTCAGCAAAGTCTTCCCTGACTATCTGATACTTTAGTTAGGTGTCTCTTCCCATTCTCTAGTTCAGCCTTATTTTATTGCCTTCAGAGCACTTACCACAATTTGTAATTTTGTTTAATTGTCTGTTTGTTGCTTTTGTCTGTTTCCTTAACAAAAATTTAAGTCTTATCATTGCAGGGACTGGCTACTTAGTATGGGAAGGGCACTATTATAAGAGCTTTGCTTACATTAATTCATCTCCTCCCAATAACCTTGTGAGGGTCTTTCTGATCCTGATTTTAGAAATGAGGACACAGACAGAGAGTTTAAGTAATCTGATAAAAGTCACAGAGCTATTATGTGGAAGAGCAGGGATTCAAACCCAAGAAATCTGGCTCTAGTTCTTTTACTCAGTGGGAGCCCAAGAGTACTGGAGCTGCAGACTGCTAAGTTGCTTCAGTCGTGTCCAACTTTTTGCAACTCTATGGACTGTAGCCCACCAGGCTCCTCTGTCCATGAGATTTTCCAAGTGATAATACTGGAGTGGGTTGCCATTTCCTCCTCCAGGGGATCTTCCCTACCCAGAGATCACAATCACGTCTCTATGTCTCCTGCATTGGCAGGCAGATTCTTTACCCCTAGTGCCACCTGGGAAACCTGTACAGCAGCATACTTGATATTAAAAGCTTCAGACTCCAGGCCTCTAAGTGCTAACTGTAACACTGGCTAACATTTATTGAAAGCTTCCTATAGTGCTGTGTTTTATGTGATTATTATCATTATTGCAATAATCTTATGGTACTATAATCACTCCCATTTTACGAAGAAGGAAGTTGAAACCTAAAGAAGTTAGCACCTTTCCTAAGATTGTGCATCCAAAAACATGGCAGAATAAGGATTTGAACCTAAGCTCATAACCATGATATATGGCCTTCCCAGAATCCTGATTCTGCTATGTGCCACATCTTCTGTGTCTGGGATCATGTGTGATTGAACATGTAGTTTATCTATATTTTGGAAGAATATGCATGTGCTGAACACATCTGGGTTTTCTGGGTGGAGAGCTGGAGTGCAGTTTTATATAGATGTGCTCATTTTGAGCAGAGATTACCAGGAAGCTCATGCTTATTCTAATCTGTACACTTACATCCTCTCTACCTCCCAGACTAAAGCAGTTTACATTATCATTTTCCTATGGGAAATCTGGGAAAGTCACACATATGTGGAAATTAAACAAAATGCACCTACATAACCAAGGTGGGTCAAACCTTGGGTCAAACAAGAAGTCAGAAACTACTTTGAGGTGTATGGAAACGAAGATACAGCTCACTGTGTACAGAATACATAGGCTTGTAGAACTTATTTCTGACCTCTCCTTCACTTGATTCATTTTCTTATTTAACCAGCCCTTACTGGCCAATCCATGGGCCAGGCACTGTGCTAAGGTTGGAGATACAGAGGACCAGAAAGTGGCCACAGCCCCCAGCTGAAGGGATCAGGCAGATGAAGCACATAAACTAGTTACACCAACTGGTTAAATGCTTACACCAGGATTCTAGTCAGCAAGGCTAGAAGGGTGATATTCTTTCGGTCTATTACTATCTGACTTTGTCTTTTTTTTTACTCTCCTCCAGCTTGCCTCTTCTCTTGAGAACTTCCTTTTCTGCCTACCTCACATCTGCTTTCTTTCCCTACTTTTAACTATTTGTACTAGAGTTGATTACAGATGATCTCTTTTGTGGGTTTTTTACAATTGATGTTTGAAACCTGATTACTGGAATCTGGATTCATCTTTGCCACCATCCCCCTGCCCCACCCCCAGCTGATGACTGCTCAGGGAACAGGGATTAGTTGTAACATTAGCCTAAGGAAAGTTGAAGTGGATGAACATTAATCCTTCACCACTCCCTATTCCCCTGTTCTCCACAAAATTTAGGATCTCTTCCAAAGTCACATAGGAATGATTTTTTTTTTTAAATTTTCTCAATTCCTGCTCTTCCTCCATTGGTACAATATTCCAAATAGATGTCTTCTGACTTCTTTTCTACTGTTCCTAGAATTGTGGAATGTTGTTTTAAAATTCTTCTTTGGATTTTTTTTTAATTGAAAAAATAGGTTTATAATCAAGATTTTTGTTATTGTTGTTTCTGCCATACAGTAACATGAATCAGCCATAGTTGATTGGATTTATAGTTCTTTGGATTTTTGGATCCAAATTTATATTCCCAGTTCCTAGCATTCTTCCTGCCACATAACAGACCTCCAATAAACACATGTGAAAATAAATCTAAAGTGAAAACAGAGAAAAAGATCATTTTTGCATGAACGGTGTTGCCATATTTAAATTTAGGAGGATAAGTGTCCATTTCATCCCTGAATTATGTGGTCTTAAGGCCAGGGACTTGTCTGCTATCTTCTTTGTATCCTTCCCTGTGTGTGTGCATGCTCAGTTGCTTCAGTTGTGTTCACTCTTTGCAACCCTGTGGACTGCAGCCTGCCAGGCTCCTCTGTCAATGAGATTTCCAGGCAAGAATCCTGGAGTGGGTTTCCGTGCCCTCCTTCAGGAGATCTTCCCGACCCAGGGATTGAACCTGGGTCTCCTGCATTGCAGGCAGATTCTTTACCTCTGAGCCATCAGGGAAGCCCCAATCCTTCCCTACCCTGTTTCCAACACAATATCTGGTGCAGAACAGAATGTTAATCCATGTTTGTTGAACAAAGAATGAATAAATATCATTAAGTAAATATCATTAAATATCTGGTTGATGTTGATTTATATAAATAATATTTCCTAAAATATCTTCTGGAACAAGGCATAAATAACTTAGGTAAATAAAGTATAAATAGTATTAGAAGAATATCTGTGGAGAAGAAGAGACTACACTGATGTTAAGTCCTACTCTGGGAACCTATCCCTTAAAATGGGTGTGTCTACTTCTGTCTTATTCCCCTTGAGAAGAACTGGAGCCAAACTTTGGAAATGGCTTTGCACATGAAATGGGAATACAAGAGGTGAACATGTGGCTGTGGGATTTTTGTTAATGTAGTCATTTCTTTCCAAACACTTGAAAAATATTTTTCTATTTTCCATTCTTTTGCCATTGCCTCTGCGCTTTCTCCTCATTTCACATTTAAATGCTATAAACCGTCCAGTTAATGTGGACATGCATAATAAGTGGGTCCAGATCTTATTCTAAATGGAAGCCAGAGCCAGTGTCCAGATGCTAGGAAAGCTTAATTACCCTGAAAACAGAGTTGTGTTTTCTGCAAGGGCTTTTATCAGTGCCTGTGAAGCCCCAGATATATGTTTCAGCATCAGACAAGGAAAAAGATTTATGAAACACATATCTCCTCTTTCCTGGGGAAAAAATCTTTTCTTTTGCAAAAAGACTTTGTGTGTGAGTACATCACAGTCCTTTACGGGAAAGAAAGAAAATTATATCAGAAATCTACGCATGCTAAAATAATATTCACTCAAAATGGGGAATGATTGATTCTTTCCATATGTTCTTATCCTATTCCAATTTAAATTAATTTTGCAGGAGTCATTAACCATCTCCACAAAATTTGCTGGGTTTGCTCCTAACACAAGCTTCGGCACACCTGCATCCAGTGCATGTCTTTTTGGTTAATCTGTAGGAACCAAAATTAATTTCAGTGAAACAGCCAAATGGTCCTCAGGAGTCCTTTACTCATATGTCTGGCTAGCATTCACCAGGGGCAGAAAACACAGCCTGACAAGGGTGGTAGAAATGTTTCAAAGGAACTTTCCTAAGCTCTCTCACTATCTTTTTTTTTTTTTTTAATTTGCAGGTGCAAAAATTACATTTGTAATTCTTTAATTCCAAGGGCAATGGGTGTCTTGGGGTCTCAGAATTCAGGACATGTGGCCAGCTGGGACATGATATTATGCTTGCAAGTCATGGCAGGTGCAGAAGAGGGGTGAGCAGTTGAAGTTTGGCCCACTCCCCTTTTCTCTCTTTGTGCTTCCTTTTGCTCTTCCAGACGAGTGTACAATTACATGAGCTGAATTGTTATCTCCCAAAGCTGTGCTGTTGTACATCCAGGAAAAGGACTTGATTACTCAACAGTGTTTCCAGGAGCCTTATTTGGGTTCTTTGTGCAGCAGAAGCAAAAGTGCTGAGTGCACCCTCTATTTGTTTTGCGATTTGCCTGCTGGGTGCATTACTTGCTATCGCTCTGGTTTCAATAGATGATCTTTCCACTGTGGTTTTAGCAAGTCTACATTTAGAAAACAGTAAACGATGTATAAGATGGAAAAATTAGGGGAGAGCAAAAGTGCACTCAGGAGAAGAGAGAAGGGCAAGAGACAGTCACAGATCCCTTCCAGTGACTTCCGGGCTTGATTTCTTTCTTACCTTGCCAAGGATTTCACTGTACAACGTGGAGTTATTAAATGTGGAGATGAGGGAAAGGACAATAGCCAAGGAAAACATGGCTGCCGTGCTCCACAGTATCCTCGGAGTGAGCTCTGCCAGGACATACAGCAGGCACAGTGTGAGAATCCAGGGACTGATGTGTTAGCTACAAACTGCATATCCATGTGGCTATTATGCCCACATATAATCTCCTTTGTGGGGGCTTTGTCAGCACATGAGCTGCTAGCAGGTCGATGACTTCTTTCCCCACCAGGAGTACTTTGTATGGCTGTTCTGCAAGCTGTTGCCAGATACTTAGGTTTGGGGATTCCTGAGGTGGATGTAACCAGAATAGGCATTGCTTTGTCTCCGCTGATACTGATGGTTTGAAAAGTAATTTTTTTAATGGAAAAGAAAGAGGAAGGATAGCCTGAAAGCAAAAAAGGAATGACAGGTGAGATGGGCTAGTTCCTTGACCTTTAGAGCTATAAATATTTCATTGTCTATTATACCAGATAATAAAAGGTTTATTTTATTGTCTGTGGGTTTGGTATAAGTGTATCTCCTTTTTCATGACCTCTTTATTGCTATATAAAATATTGTAAACTTTTATTTACTTATGTATATATTTACTTACTTGTTTTACACTATACCTAGCATAGGGACATACCCAGTTGGTACTTAACAAATCAATATAGGAGTTGGCATAGCTACTAACTTATAATAACATTGGGATATACATAAACACTTTCTTTGGCATTCAAAATAAAAAAAAGAGAATAAAAATGTATTTGGCAAAATATTTATATTATGTTCGCATAACCTTGAGATGTTTAATTGAACACATATCTCTTCTTTGAAAAAATTTAAGCCCTATAGACCATTTGAAGCCTTAAATAATATGATTAAGAGGAAAAAAAACAATTGTGTGATGAAGTAGTTACTGAGTTTGATGTCTAACCAGGCAGGTCTAACCAGGCTAGACATTACCATGATACTAGCCCTGTCTCAAAACGTCCCAATCCCTCCCAGCATCAGGGTCTTTTCACATGAGGTGGCCAAAGTATTGGAGTTTCAGCTTCAGCATCAATCCTTCCAAGGAACACCCAGGACTGATCTCCTTTAGGATGGACTGATTGGATCTCCTTGCAGTCCAAGGGACTCTCAAGAGTCTTCTCCAACACCACAGTTTAAAAACATCAATTCTTTGGCACTCAGCTTTCTTTATAGTCTAACTAGCACCCATTCAGTTCAGTTCAGTTGCTCAGTTGTGTCTGACTCTTTGCCACCCCATGAATCACAGCATGTCAGGCTTCCCTGTCCATCACCAACTCCCGGAGTTCACACAAACTCATGGCCGTTGAGTTGGTGATGCCATCCAGCCATCTCATCTTCTGTCATCCCCTTTTCCTCCAGCCCCCAATCCCTCCCAACATCAGAGTCTTTTCCAATGAGTCAACTCTTCACATGAGGTAGCCAAAGTACTGGAGTTTCAGCTTTAGCATCAGTCCTTCCAAAGAACACCCAGGGCTGATCTCCTTCAGAATGGACTGGTTGGATCTCCTTGCAGTCCAAGGGATTCTCAAGAGTCTTCTTCAACACCACAGGTCAAAAGCAACAATTCTTAGGCACTCAGCTTTCTTCACAGTCCAACTCTCACATCCATACATGACCACTGGAAAAACCATAGCCTTGACTAACAGACTTTCATTGGCAAAGTAATATCTCGGCTTTTGAATACGCTATCTAGGTTGGTCATAACTTTCCTTGTTAGCTGTAGGCAAATTAACTTTATTTCCCAGAACCTCAGTTCCTCCTGGGTGTAAAGAGGGTGCTACCTATGGATTCTTAAAAAAAAAAAATTGTACAAAGTAACAGGTGACATTACAGACAGACCTCAGCCTTTGGAGTCAGTCAACCAGGTTAATTCTTCACCAGATATTTGTTTAGCATCTACTATATGCCAGGTACTGTTCTAGGAGCTATAGATGCTGCCCTCATGAAGCCTATATTTTAATGAGGGGAACGGTAATCAGTATTGGTCTGTGGCCCTGGGCAAATCACTGTCCAAGCTTGTTTTTTTCCAACTATAAGATAAGCACTGCCATAACATTTCAAGATTTGTTGTCAGGATTAAACACAATGGTATTTAACTCACCTATTGTACAATAAGGGTTCAATTAATGCTATGCAACTAATACTAAATAACATATGGGGGAAATGTTTTCACAATTGTGTAATGCTATCCAAATATGTGAATTCTTAGTTTTTCCATCTTTCCTATGGATTATTTGCCTTTAAAGCCAAAGACCATCACAAAATCACACTGCAGAAATCATCACTTTCCTTCTCTTTATCTCTTTAAAAGGAACTTTATTTATTAAAGAAAGACTTTTTGAGTACCTGTGAAGCTGGCATGGGGACATGGAAATAAATGAGATTTTCAAGACCTTACTTAGGATCATAACAGTCAACACTTGGATTTCATCAGGGTTCTCATTTTTGGAGGGCTTATCCTTCTGTAGTTTATACTGGTTGTTAACTGTTTAGAAAGAAAGAAAGGAAAACAGCCCTCTCTTTGGCAAGTGGGTTGAGTTTTACTAGCAAGATTTAAAGGTTTTGTCTATAAGACCCCTGGCAATCTCACTTATTCAGGATGAAACAGACGATAGAAAATATTTTTCCTGCAGCTGCCCCAGAGGTAATTGTTCAATCTATCAAATCCTTTGCAAGAAGAGAAAGCCAGTCATGTTATATACTCTGCCCAGTCAAGTGATCATATTGTTACAGATGTTTCAGAGGATACAAATATAGGGAAGCAGATATTCCAGGAGATATAGGTCAGTATAAGATGTGATGCCTGCTCTGGAGCAAGAGGTGGAATGCACTTATTAATTTACTCGTTCATTTATTCAAGAAAAATATGCTTAGAAACCATTATCTTGAAGGAATTGCTCTGAGTACTGCATCAAGTGAGAGAAAAAAGTGAGAGAACGTTTACTGAACACTTGTTATGCACCAGACACTTTACTTACATCATCTCAATTTATTCTCCCATCAACCTTAAAAAAGAATATTGTAGTCTTTGACCTCAGAGGGTTAACTGGGATTGTGACAGGACAAAGAACAATACACAGTGCGAGAAGCAATGATGCGAAGGAACAGGCCCAGAACTAGTGAGCTCAGTAGGGAGGATATGATTAGCTGTCCTCAGAGAGTAGGGGTGGGCTTCACAGAAGTGGTGATATTCTAGTTTTTAAGCAGTAACGAGACATGTGAAAGAGACCACCACTCGGTAGGCAGAGATACAGACAACAGATGGGGATTGATCACACAGACTGTAAGCCCTGCAGGAGCCAGGGAAACCCCAGGCTGTCAGATCACCAAGCCACCCCTCCCTTCCTAAGCTGTCACCTGAGTTGTAGTCTTAACTGAGATTGACTTCTCTGAGATAATGACACTGGGACACAGGTTTCTAGCCCAATTCATGGTATACATATGGCCTATTTTATAACCCATTCTCTGTTTTATGAATAAAGTAGGTCCCTTCTGCCCTATGCTCTATTTTAGAGTCAGGAGCTGATTTTTGTACAAATGCCATGCTAGATCTTGATTTGTTTTATGCTGATGACATTTAGGAATGAGAAATGGGAAACAGACTCATCCTCTCTGTGTCTCACTGTTGGGTCTTGGACAAAGTGGCCTTCTTGAAATGACTCATGTTTCAGTTGGTAGCCAGTATATATATAAATTAAATACTGACATGTGGAGTCAGATAGGCATAAGTTCAGATCCCAGATCTGCCTCTTATTAGCAGGGTAATAGAGCAGGGAATCTCTTCAACCAAATTTGGATTGTGAGATTGAACTGAATTCTGAGAGGTAGAGACACAGCTCTAAATTTAGAGCCTACCAAAGAAAATTCAGACAGAGCTCCTTTAGCCTTCTACTCTGAATAAACAGATTTAACTCAGTGATCCCACCTGCAGCATTAAAGTCACAGAGAAAAAGGAAATCACCTGTAGTTGCTCTCTAGCCACAGTTTGCTCTCTGTTGCCTAATTGAATACCTAAATACCCAGTCCTCAAGGAAATTGTTATAATTCTTTGCAATTATATTGTATGCAGTCCTCTTGGTCTTGGAGGTCTGTGATTATATTCAGAAAATAGCCTTGATTGAAAGAGCTAAACTCATAAATAGGTAAGAGGATGAAACTTTCAATCTACAATAATAATAGTAGTTGTTGTTGTTTAGTCATTCGGTCATGTCCAACTCTTTGTGACCCCATGGACTGCAGCATGCCAGGCTTCCCTGTCCTTCACTATCTCTGAGAGTTTCCTCAAACTCATGTCCATTGAGTTACTGATGACATCCAACCATCTCATGCTGTGCCGCCCCCTTCTACTCTTGCCCTTAGTCTTGCTCAGCATCAGAGTCTTTTCCAATGAGTCAACTCTTCGCATCAGGTGGCCAAAGTATTGAAGCTTCAGCATCAATCCTTCCATTGAATATTCAGGGTTAACTTCCTTTAGGACTGACTGCTTTGATTTCCTTGCAATCCAAGGGACTCTCAAGAGTCTTCTCCAGCACCACAGTTGGAAAGCATCAATTCTTCGGCACTCAGCATTCTTTACAGTCCAACTCTCACATCCATACCAGACTACTGGAAAAACCATAGTTTTGACTAGATGGACTTTTGTCGGCAGAGTAATGTCTCTACTTTTTCATATGCTGTCTAGGTTGATCATAGCGTTTCTTCCAAGGAGAAACCTCTTTTAATTTCATGGCTGCAGTCACTGTCTGCAGTGATTTTGGAGCCCAAGAAAAGAAACTCAGCCACTGTTCCCATTGTTTCCCCATCTATTTGCCATGAAGTGATGGGACTGGATGCCATGATCTTCGTTTTTTGAATGTTGAGTTTTAAGCCAACTTTTTCACTCTTCCTGTTTCACTTTCATCAAGAGGTTCTTTAGTTCCTTTTCACTTTCTGCCATTAGGATGGTGTTACCTGTATATCTGAGGTTATTGATATTTCTGTCAGCAATCTTGATTCAAGCTTGGACTTCATCCAGCCCAGCATTTCACATGATATACTCTGCATAGATGTTAAGTAAGCAGGACAATATACAGCCTTGACATACCTCTTTCCCAATTTTGAACCATTCCATTGTTTCATGTATAATAGTAGTAATGATAGATTAATTGGTAGGTGCTTACTACCAGGCATTATGTTAAGTACTTTATCATGAACTAACTCATTTAATCTTATAGTCACCCTATTAGATGCTATCATTTGTAATTCCCTGGTGGCTCAGATGGTAAAGTGTCTGCTCGCAATGCCAGAGACCCGGGTTTGATCCCTGGGTCAGGAAAATCCCCTAGAGAAGGAAATGGCAACCCACACCAGTATTCTTGCTTGGGAAATCCCATGGACAGAGGAGCCTGGTGGGCTACAGTTCATGGGGTCGCAAAGAGTTGGACACAACTGAGTGACTTCACTTACTTTCATGTCTGTTTTAAGATAAGGAAATTGAGACGCAAAAAGGGACAGTGGCTTGCCAGCCTGGCTGAACCAGAATTTACATCCAAGTTGTCTGCTTTAGTGCCACAAACCACTCTCCAGTTCTGTAAGACAACTTCTTTAAAAATAATTATAATAATAATATTGTGTGTTCTAATTATAAAAGTCATGGTAGAATTTTTGAAAATAGCAAAAAGGTAAAGAAGCCAAAATTATTCATATTTTTATCATATTTCCTTTTGAAAATTAAATTACATGTATAATTTTTTTTGAAATAGCATAACACTGCATTTAACTTTTTAGATTTAATGTTAAATTCAAGCATTTCCCATGTTATTAACTGTTCTTATAAACAACAGATTTTAATGGTTACAAATATTCCAATTATCTGGAGGTATCATAATTTACTTTTTAAATCCCATAATGTTGGGCCATTAGGTTGTTTCCAGTATCCCAGAGGCTTCTATGTTGCTTTCTTGAGCCCTGTTCATTTAAGACTTTCCTGAGTTGTTTGAAGAGTGGCAGCTTATCCTCCACTGAAGGGAATGTGCCCACATCCCACTCTCCAGGTAAGAACACCTCTGAGCTGTTGAGGATGGGTGAGAATTTTGAAGTCTTCTGAGTGTCCAAATTCTTAATAAAAATGCAGAATTTCATTCAATTTAAAAAATACATTTGTGAAAACAAACAAGCCTCTTGTAAAGAAAGTAGAACATACAAATGAGCAAATAGGGGAAAAAAAAATCTAAGTCACACCACTCACCTTGATATTTTTATTGCCACACACCATACACTATCTTATTACCTACTTGTTTTACTCAATATTCTTTCACAATGCATACATATATCAAGTCATTACAATGTACATTTTAAATATCTTATCATTTTATTTGTCAATTATACTTCAACAAAGCTGAAAAAAAAAAAAAAACAGGCACTAAGTGGTAACATATTTCTTCCCAGCCCTTCTCTATCCTCCTGGCTTGATTCCTATAATAATTTTTTGGTTTTTGGTTTTTGACCGCACTGCATAACCTGTAGGATCTTAGTTCCTCAATTAGGGATGTAACACAGGTCCTAGCAGTGAAAGCACCAAGTTCTAACCACCAGACTTCCAGGGAATTCCCTACAATCACTTTTTAACTCATTTGTGTTTATAAAATATAAAACATTTTTCTTCCATATTAATTTTGCCACACCTACTGTGAACCAGTTGCTGTACTTTCAGAGAGGTCAAAGTGGAATCCCTACCATCAAGGAGTCTGCTCTCTATGTAGGGAAGCAAAACCATATTCTTGGAAAAAATACAAATAACATAAGGCTGTAAAAAATGACCCAAGGAAAAGAACCAGTTGGCAGAGGAGTAGGCGGACATGGGGTACATCTCTCTCCATAGATATGTCAGGAATACATCTTCAGACATAGAAGTGCATGCAGAACACCAGCCGAGAGTGGACAGGAGTACCTGACCAGAAAAAAAGAATATATAGACTCACGCAAGACTTGGTAGGACAAAGGAACCAGGGGGAAAAACAGGAACATTAGTAGGACTGTACCTGCCCTCCGCGGATGGGAGAACTGAAGCAGGGGTCCGAGCCCCACATCAGGGCAATTGTCTGAGTCAGAGGAGAAACATTTAAGGCTGAGAGTGAAACAGCTGATCTGTGGCAGCCTAAATGGAATGAGAATCAGACAGTCCTTGCCACAGCCATACATACCCGGACAGGGTTGTAACTCCTCTGGAAGGTGCAGTAGCTGGGAGCTGGAGTTTAGGGATTGTGGAGCGAGACCTGCTGTTGACTACAGAGAGACAGATCGAGGAGATGGGAGGGAGGAGATTGTGGTGGGAAATGCTGGTGGAGGAAAGTCAGCCAGCCATGGAAGCAAGGTGATACTACTGAGCCACACATAGGTGCTGGAGCCATCACCATAGCCTCTCCCTCCCCACACGCCAGTAACAGCAGCTGAAGGAGAGGCTGGCCCATCAAACTCCTGACACACTGAACTACAGAGTAAGACCCCACCCAGGGTGCCCTTTTAAGTGCCTGACGCACCAATCTACAGACTAGGACCCCAGCCAGGGGGGCCCCTCTATGTGCCTGATGCGCAGAACAACAGAGAAGGACCCTAGGCAAGGGAGTCCTCTAAGTGCCTGAACCGGCAGAGTTACGGAGAAAGACTTGCCAAAGAGGCCTTCTAAGCCAGCTGCAAGAGCCTCAAAAAAAGTCTCTGATAGGGCCAATGGCACCCCACTCCAGTGCTCTTGCCTGGAAAATCCCATGGATGGAGAAGCCTAGTAGGCTGCAGTCCAGAGGTCACAAAGAGTCGGACACAACTGAGGGACTTCACTTCCACTTTTCACTTTCATGGATTAGAGAAGGAAATGGCAACCCACTCCAGAGTTCTTGCCTGGAGAATCCCAGGGACGGGGGAGGCTGGTGGGCTGCTGTCTGTGGGGTCGCACAGAGTCAGACATGGCTGAAGCGACTTAGCAGCAGCAGCAGCAGCAGCAGGGCCATAACTCCTGTGGCTGAGGCAGCCTGTGACCTTGCACACTTGGCACTGCCAGAGTCCCCACAAGTCAAGCAGCTACGCCACCTTTATGCTCAACTCTCACTGGGGCAGAGCTGCCACAGGCAAAAAAGAAAGTCTTGCATCTATCCACACAGGGTCACTTTGGTAGTGTCCAACTCTTTGTGACCCTGTAGACTGTAGCCTGCCTGGCTTCTCTTCAGGGAGTGAGGTTCTCTAGGCAAGAACACTGGAGCGTGTTGGCCAATACTGGTTGGCATACCCTTCTAGAGCACTATATTTCCTGCTGCCCTAGCCGCCAACCCCCCTGAGTACCTGGTGTTGCCAGAACCTCTGCAACCCAAGCAGTTGCACCACCTCCACACCTGGGCCTCACAGGGGCAAACTCACGTCTTCCAGGGCAGCCCCAGGAGCAAACCCCAGTGGACAACCCACATGCAGAGGTGGAAATAAAACCACAATTGAAACCCAGGGGCAGTGTGGCAAAGGAAGAAGACCCCAAACCTTCCCATCAGTTGTACAAGCTGCAGATTAAATCCACATGCTCAACTAGGCAGACTCTGTGTTTATGGAATATATAAAAGGGCATTGAGGTCTCCCACAAAATAAAACACACTAGTTCCAATAGCTACAGACATTGGAGGCAAGAATGCAGAGGAGTAGGATCAGATTATAATCTGAACTGCCCCCACAACAGGTCCAGAGATGAGCACAGTGTTGGAGGGCATCCTAGAAAGATGAGGTGGACTGTGACTCCCAGTGAGGGAAACAACTCTGACAGCAGTGACTCAAGAAAAACATTATTATTCTTATGTTTTGACTTATTCTCTAGATCTTTTGGATTTGTTTCTTTTTTCTTTTCCCCTTTTCCCCCTCTGTAGTAGTTGTCAATTTTATTGGCATTATGAAATCTAATTAAGCTTTTGAGCCTTTTTCTTCTTTTTTTCTCAGTCACATTTTTTATTGTTGTTATAAACCTCTGCTGTATCTTGGGCTTTTGTAGTTCTGGGAGTTTTCTTTCTTTTTTTTTTTTTCTTTTCTCTCCTTTTTTTAATTTTAAATTTAAAAACCTATTATATTTTTCTACATTTATTCCTTTTTTTTTGCCTTTCCTACTGTTCTTTTCCCCTTGTAGTTAATCTTTAATGTATATAAATCTTCTTCATCTGCCTCTGTTTAACTTTGCATATCTATTCTTTCTTTCTTTCCTTTCTTCTCAACATATTTGTTAGTTTTGTTTTCATTGTTTTATTCCCCACATGGCACCTTGCTTTAGTTTTGTCTTCCTCTTTGTGCTTTAGTTAGTTTTGTTCTTAACTGATAAATATAATTTTTTATTTCCTTGGTTCACTGGGTCAATCTATTGTACTTTATTATTGTTGTACTGTTTTGACTTTCCTCATGGGTGCATAAGTATATGTGTATATTCCATTATTTTAATTATTAATTGTCTGATTTTGTAACTGCCATTTGTCTGGAGTTCATCTTTGGTTACTCATTTTGAGATATTTGTTTTAATATCACTTAATGCCATAAGAAACCACTTGTGGAATCTTCATTTCTGACCAGAGATCAAGTCCTGAGCCTTTGGAGTGGTAGTACTGACTCCAAGACCCTAAACTACCAGAGAACTAACCCTAGGGAGTATCAAATAGTGAGAACTCACACAGAGGAAACCACTTGAATACAAGACCTGGCATCACCCGACCACCAGTGGCATCCTGTGCAGGATGCCTCATCTAAACAACAAACAAAACAAAAACACAAACCCAATCATCAGTAGACAGGATTACCACCTTACTCAGTCTTCCTCATCAGAGGAAACAAACAAGCAAACAAACAAAAACTTAGCACAAATCTCACCCTATTGGAAGCTTACACAAACCACTGGACCAACCTTAGGAGGGCAGAAACCAAAAGGAAGAAAGAATTCAACCCCGAATCCTGGGAAAAGAAGACCTCAAACACAATAAGTTAAAAAAAAAAAAAAATGAAAAGGCAGAAAAATGCTACACAAATGCAGGAACAAGCTAGAAACACAGAAGCTCAAATAAATGAAGAGAAAATAGGCAAATTCCCTGAAAGAGAATTCAGAATAATGATAGTAAAGATAATCAAAAACCTTGAAAACAAAATGGAGAAAATGCAAGCATCAATTAACAAAGACCTAGAAGAATTAAAGAATAAACGTACAGAGACAAACAACCCAGTTACTGAAATTAAAAATATTCTAGAAGGAATCAATAACAGAATATCTGAAGCAGAAGAACGAATCAGTGAGCCGGAAGATAAAATGGTGGAAATAACTTCTGAAGAGCAGAATAAAGTAAAAAGTAGGAAAAGAACTGAGGATAGTCTCAGAGACATCTGGGACTCAAATTAAAGGGGTCCCAGAAGAAGAGAAAAAGAAAGTGTATGAGAAATTTTTTAAAGGGATTATAGTTGAAAATTTCTCCAACATGGAAAAGGAAATAGTCATTCAAGTCCAAGAGGCACAAAGAATCCCATACAGGATAAACTCAAGGAGAAACATGCCAGGACACATACTAATCAAACTAACAACGACTAAACACAAAGAAAGAATATTAAAAGCAGCAAGGGAAAAACGACAAGTAATATACAAGGGAAACCCCATACACTTAACAGCTGATCTTTCAGCAGAAACTTTGCAGTCCAGAAGGGAATGGCAGGATAAAAGGGATAAATCTACAACCAAGATTACTGTGAAATTCTTAAAGATTTCATTCGAAATTGATGGAGAAATAAAAAGCTTTTCAGACAAGCAAAAGTTAAGAGAATTCAGTACTGCCAAACCAGCTTTACAACAAATGTTAAAGGGACTTACTGGTCAAGAAATACAAGAGAAGAACAAAGATCTACAAAGCCTACCCCAAACAATTAAGAAAATAGCAATAGGAACATATATATCAATAATTACTTTAAATGTAAATGAATTAAATGCTCCAACCAAAAGACACAGACTGACTGAATGGATACAAAAACAAGACCCATATATATGTTGTCTACAGACCTAAAGACTGAAAGTGAGAGGATGGAAAAATATATTCCATGCAAATGGGAAGCAAAAGAAAGCTGGAGTAGCAATCCTCATATCAGACAAAATAGACCTTAAAATAAGATTACAAGAGATAAGGAAGGACACTACATAATGATCTAAGGATCAATCCAAGAGGAAGATATAACAAATGTAAATATCTGTGCACTCAACATAGGAGCACCTCAATACATAAGACAAACATTAACAGACATAAAAGGAGAAATTGACAGTAACACAATAATAGTAGGAGACTTGAACACCCCACTCGCACCAATGGACAGATCATCAAAACAGAAAATTAATAAGGAAACATAAGTCTTAAATGATACATTAGATGAGATTGATCTCATTGATATCTTCAGGACATTCTATCCAAATGCAGAAGAATACACCTTCTTCTCAAGTGCACATGGAACATTCTCCAGGATAGACCACATCTTGGGTCACAAATCAAACCTCAGTAAATTTAAGAAAGTTGAAATCGTATCAAGCATCTTCTCCAACCACAATATTATTAGACTAGATATCAATTACAAGAGAAAAAAAAACTGTAAGAAACACAAACACATGGAGATTAAGCAACACATTTCTAAATAACCAACAGGTTACTGAAGAAATTCAAAGGGAAATAAAAAAATTTCTAGAAACAAATGACCATGAAAATATGACAACTCAAAACCTATGGGATGCAGCAAAAGCAGTTCTAAGAGGGAAGTTTATAGCAATACAATCCTACCTCAAGAAACAAGAAAAACATTGAATAGACAACCTAACTTTACACCTAAAACAACTGGAAAAAGAACAAAAGCCCCAAAATTAGTAGAAGGAAAGAAATCATAAAGATCTGAGCAGAAATAAGTGAAAAAGAAATGAAAGAAACAATAGTACAGATTAATAAAACTAAAAGCTGGTTCTTTGAGAAGATAAACAAAACTGACAAACCCTTAGCCAGACTCATCAAGAGAAAAAGAGAGAAGAATCAAATTAACAAAATTAGAAATGAAAAAGGAGAGGCTACAACAGATAGTGTAGAAATACAAAGAATATAAGAGACTATTATGAACAGCTATATGGTGATAAAATGGATAACCTGGAAGAAATGGACAGATTTTTAGAAAAGTTCAATCTTCCAAGACTGAAGCAGGAAGAAATAGAAATTATGAACAACCCAAATACAAGCACTGAAATTGAAGCTGTGATCAAAACTCTCCCAAAAAACAAAAGCCCAGGACAAGATGGCTTCACAGAAGAATTCTTTCAAACATTTAGAGAAGAGCTAATGCCTATCCTTCTAAAACTTTCAAAAAATTGCACAGGAAGGACAATTCCAAACTAATTCTGCAAGGCCACCATCACCCTGGTACCAAAACCAGACAAAGACAACACACACACACACACACACACACACACACAAACAAACTACAGGCCAATATCACTGATAAACATAGATGCAAAACTTCTCAACAAAATTTTAGCAAGCAGAACTCAGCAACACATCAAAAAGCTCATACACCATGATCAACTTGGATTTGTTCTAGGAATGCAAGGATTCTTCAATATACATCAATCAATGTGATACACCATATTAACAAATTGAAAGATAAAAACCATATGATCATCTCAATAGATGCATTAAAAGCCTTTGACAAAATTCAGCACCTATTTATGATTAAAACTCTTCAAAAAATGGGCATAAAAGGAACCTACCTTAACATGCTGCTGCTGCAGCTAAGTCACTTCAGTCGTGTCCGACTCTTTGCGACCCCATAGACAGCAGCCCACCAGGCTCCTCCATCCCTGGGATTGTCCAGGCAAGAATACTGGAGTGGGTGCCATTTCCTTCTCAAACATAGTAAAGGCCATATATGATAAGCCTACAGCAAATATGAATCTCAATGGTTAAAAACTGAAAGCATTCCCTCTAAGATCAGGGAACAGGGCAAGGGTGTCCACTTTCACCACTGTTATTCAACATAGTTCTGGAAGTCCTAGCTTCAGCAATAAGAGAAGAAAAAGAAATAAAAGGAATCCAGATGGGAAAAGAAGTAAAGCTCTCACTGTTTGGAAATGACATGATACTGTACATAGAAAACACTAAAGATAGTATCAGAAAATTACTAGAGCTAATCAGTGAATTAGCAAAGTTGCAGGATACAAAATCAATACAAAGAAATCACTTACATTTCTATATGCTAACAATGAAAAAAATCATGAAGAGAAATTAAGGAATCAATCCCATTCACCATTGCAACAAAAATAATTAAATATCTAGGAATAAACTTACCTAAGGAGACAAAAGAACTATACACAGAAAATCATAAGACACTGATGAAAGACATCAAAGACGACATAAACAGATGAAGAGAGATTCCATGTTCCTGGGTAGGACGAATCAATATTGTGAAAATGACTATACACCAAATGCAATCTACAGATTCAATGTTATCCCTATCAAATTACCAATGGCATTTTTCACAGACTAGAACAAAAAATTTCACAATTCATATGTAAACACAAAAGACCCCAAATAGCCAAAGCAGTGTCAAGAAAGAAGAATGGAGCTGGAGGAATCCACCTTCCTGACTTCAGATTATACTACAAAGCTACAGTCATCAAGACAGTATGGTACTGGCACAAAAACAGAAATATAGACCAATGGAACAAGATAGAAAGCCCAAAAATAAACCCATGAATCTATGGGTACCTTATTTTTGAGAAAGGAGGCAAGAATATACAACAGGAAGTTCAGTTCAGTTCAGTCGCTGAGTCGTGTCTGACTCTTTGCGATCCCATGGACTGCACCATGCCAAGCCTCCCTGTCCATCACCAACTCCCAGAGTCTACCCAAACCCATGTCCATTGAGTCGGTGATGCCATCCAACCATCTCATCCTCTGTCGTCCCCTTCTCCTCCTGCCTTCAGTCTTTCCCAGCATCAGAGTCTTTTCCAGTGAATTAGTTCTTCGCATCAGGTGGCCAAAGTATTGGAGTTTCAACTTCAGCATCAGTCCTTCCAACGAACACCCAAGACTGATCTCCTTTAGGATGGACTAGTTGCATCTCCTTGCAGTCCAAGGGACTCTCAAAAGTCTTCTCCAACACCACAGTTCAAAAGCATCAATTCTTTGGCCCTCAGCTTTATAGTCCA
>SJXQ01003029.1:140955-273912 GCA_006408695.1 Aepyceros melampus | reverse complement strand
CCAGCGTTTCTCATGATGTACTCTGCATAGAAGTTAAATAAGCAGGGTGACAATATACAGCCTTGACGTACTCCTTTTCCTATTTGGAACCAGTCTGTTGTTCCATGTCCAGTTCTAACTGTTGCTTCCTGACCTGCATACAGATTTCTCAAGAGGCAGGTTAGGTGGTCTGGTATTCCCATCTCTTTCAGAATTTTCCACAGTTGATTGTGATCATACTGTCAAAGACTTTGGCATAGTCAATAAAGCAGAAACAGATGTTTTTCTGGAACTCTCTTGCTTTTTCCATGATCCAGCGGATGTTGACAATTTGATCTCTGGTTCCTCTGCCTTTTCTAAAACCAGCTTGAACATCAGGGAGTTCACGGTTCACGTATTGCTTAAGTCTGGCTTGGAGAATTCTGAGCATTACTTTACTAGCATGTGAGATGAGTGCAATTGTGCAGTAGTTTGTTGGCAATTCGATCTCTGGTTCCTCTTCCTTTTCTAAATCGAACATTTTGAAGTTCATGGTTCACGTGTTGCTGAAGCCTGGCTTGGAGAATTTTGATCATTATTTTGCTACATGTGAGATGAGTGCAGTTGTGTGGTAGTTTGAGCATTCTTTGGCATTGCCTTTCTTTGGGGTTGGAATGAAAACGGACCTTTTCCAGTCCTGTGGCCACTGCTGAGTTTTCCAAATTTGCTGGCATACTGAGTGCAGCATTTTCACAGCATCATCTTTTAGGATTTGAAATAGCTCAACTGCAATTCCATCACCTCCACTAGCTTTGTTCGTAGTGATGCTTCCTAAGGCCCACTTGACTTCGCATTGCAGGATGTCTGGCTCTAGGTGAGTGATCACACCATCGTGATTATCCGAAATACTATAGCAAGCACTAAAATGTTCCTTTTTGGCTATCTCTGGGCCAACTATCAATTAGTCTCATGGAAGACTGAAATAAATACTTTGTTTATACACAATCTTTATTAGTTCAGCTAGTAAAGAATCCACCTGCAATATGGCAGAAGCTGGTTTGATTCTTGGTTGGGAAGATCTGCTGGAGAAGGGAAAGTCTACCCACTTCAGATTTCTGGTCTGGAGAATTCCATAGACTAGACAGTACTTGTGGTCACAAAGAGTTGGACACGAATGAGCAATTTTCACTTCAGTGTGAAAAAGGAACTGTTCTTTGGATTTCATTGTAAATATTTTGGAAATTTCAAAAAATAAAACTTATCCATATTGTACTTAGCGTATGCTTAGTCCAATAAGAAAATAAAAACTCACTGAAATAAAAATCACCTATGACAGAGAATATGATGACCTACATGGCCTTCTAGAACTAACACCAAAAAAAGATTCCCTTTTCATCATAGTGTACTGGAATGCCAAAGTGGGAAATTAAGAGATACCTCGAGTAACAGGCAGGTTTGGCTTTGGAGTACAAAATGAAGCAGGGCAAAGGCTAACAGAGTTTTGCCAAGAGAATGCACTGGTCATAGTAAATACCCTCTTCCAACAACACAAAAGATGACTCTACACACAGACACCACCAGACAGGCAATACCAAAATAAGACTGATTATATTCTTTGTAAGACAGAGAAGCTCTATATGGTTAGCAAAAAGAAGACCGGGAGCTGACTGTGGCTCAGATCATGAATTCCTCATTGCAAAATGAAGAATGTAGGGAAAACCATCCCTGGTGGCTCAGAGGTTAAAGCATCTGCCTCCAATGCGGGAGACCCAGGTTTGATCCCTGGGTCGGGAAGATCCCCTGGAAAAGGAAATGGCAACCCACTCCAGTATTCTTGCTTGGAGAATCTCATGGACTGAGGAGCCTGGTGGGCTGCAGTCTATGGGGTCACAAAGAGTCGGACACGACTGAGTGACTTCACTCACTTCACTTAGGGAAAACCAATAGACCATTCACGTATGACCTACATTAAATCACTTACGATTATACACTGGAAGTGACAAAGAGATTCAGGGGATTAAATGTGATAGAGTGCCTGAAGAACTTTAGACATTGTACAGGGGGCAGTGATCAAGAACATCCCCAAGAAGAATAAATGTAAAAAAGGCAAAATGGTTGTCTGAGGAGGCCTTACAAATCACTGAGAAAAGAAGAGAAGCGAAAGGCAAAGACAGAAGGAAAGGTATACCCATCTGAACACGGAGTTCTAAAGAATAGCAAGGGGAAAGAAGAAAGCCTTTCTCAGTGATCAATGCAAAGAAATAGAGGAAAACAACAGAATGGGAAAGACTAGAGATCTCTCAAGAAAATCAGAGATACCACTGGAACATTTCATGCAAAGATTGGCATAATAAAGGACAGAAATAGTATGGACCTACCAGAAGCATAAGATATTAAGAAAATGTGGCGAGAATACACATAAGACCGATACAAAAAAGACCTTAATGATCCAGATGAAAGTGAAAGAGGAGTGTGAAAAAGTTGGCTTAAAACTCAACATTCAAAAAACTAGATCATGGCTTCTAGTCTCATCACTTCATGGCAAATAGATGGGGAAACAATGGAAACAGTGAAAGTTTTTATTTTCTTGGGCTCCAAAATCACTCCAGATGGTGCAGCCATGAAATTAAAAGACACTTGCTCCTTGGAAGAAAAGCTATGACCAACCTAGATAGCATATTCAAAAGCAGAGACACTATTTTGTCAACAAAGGTCCATCTAGTCAAGGCTATGGTTTTTCCAGTAGTCATGTATGAATGTGAGAGCTGGACCAAAAAAGAAAGCTGAGGCCCGAAGAATTGATGCTTTTGAACTGTGGTCTTGGAGAAGACTCTGGAGAGTCCCTTGGACTGCAAGGGGAATCAAACCAGTCTATCCTAAAGGAAATCAGTCCTGAATATTCATTGGGAGGACTGGTGCTGAAGCTGAAACTCCAATACTTCGGCCACCTGATGTGAAGAATGATCTCATTTGAAAAGACCCTGATGCTGGGGAAGATTGAAGGTGGAAGGAGAAGGGGACAACAGAGGATGAGATGGTTGGATGGCATCACTGACCTGATGGGCGTGAGCTTGTGCAAGCTCTGGGAGTTGGTAATGGACAGGGAGGCTTGGCGTGCTGCAGTCTGTGGGGTCGCAGGGGTTGCAAGAGTCGGACACGACAGAGCTACTAAGCCGAGCTGATGAAACAGAAGTCACCATACAAGCTAAAAGTGTTTCATCCATGTATTTTCACAAACTCTCAAATCATCCCAGTATAATTAAACGGTTTGCTTCAAAATTCCACAGATTCACAGAATGCTAGAGTTAAAAGGAAACACGGAATCTACTTTGCTTTTATTTTAGAGGTGAGAAAACCAAATTACTTGCTTAATAAAAATTCTGATGTTGATTCAGAAAGACAAACATTAGGTGTCAATAAAATTGGCTCCTAGTCATTCATATACATGCTTACCATGACTATTACAAAATGACTGCTTTTTGGGTAATATATATATATATGTATAATTTTATGCCACATTTTTTATCTCATTCAAAGATTTATAAAACCGTTTTTATTAAGACTATACAACATTCTTTGACTCTGCCATACTTGATGCAACCATCATTCTCCCATCATCAGGCACTGTGGTTATAAATAACCATGCACATAAATCATTGTATTTCTCATTATTTCCTTAGAAGAAAAACCTACATATAAGATTATTGGGTTTCCCTTGTGGCTTGGTAAAGAATCCATCTGCAATGCAGGAGACCTGGGTTCAATTTCTGGGTCAGGAAGATCCCCTGGAAAAGGGAATGGCTACCTGCTCCAGTATTCTTGCCTGAAGAATTCCTTGGAGAGAGGAGCTGGTGGGCTACAGTCCATGTGACTGCAGAGTCAGACACGAATGATTGGCTAACACTTTCACTTTCACAAGATTACTGTGTCAAACAATATGCATATTTTGATGATTCTATACACAGATGCCCAAATTGCCATCCAGAATGATGGTTTAGACTGACATCAGTAGACGCCTGCTTCACTGTGTCCCTCATCTGTTTTACGGATGAACCCAGGGAAGATTCATCCAATAAAGATTATACCACATTCCCCACAACTTTCATCTGTCTTGTTGGGCATTCGTAATGTGAAAATCTGTTTAAAAATCACCTGGTCCTAGAACACTTTTCATATCAGTACAAAGTAGTCTTTCATTCGGGGGGGGGGAGGGGCCCACATTGCAAGGTTTTAAAATACTCAATTTTCCAGGAATAACTATCAGAAAAACCATTCAGTGTTTTGGAAAATCATGTTACACCACAACTCATGGCATTTGGGTTGCTAATACAATCATATAGTTTACAGTTTGCATTTAGAGTTGCTGGCATCATTTCACTACTTCACTACATTTCTAATATAGTCATGGTCAAACATTTATCAATCACTGAACTATTTATTAGAAAGTACTTTTTTCTTTCTATTGAATCGGGGTAACGTGTTGATTTTTAAATTAAGGATGTATTCATCCATGAATTTTATTTTAGGATTCAAGAGACCCTTGCATCTGTTGAGGTCCCATACCATTACTGGGGTTTTTAATTTTGAGGACTAGTCTTTGAGTATTTCCTTTGATGTCTTTAGTCTATTTCTTTCTAAATTTGTATACCTAATGAGAAAACTTACGCCTTGGTTGGGTTCAGCTTTCTAAAGCACTGTTTCGAGGGCTGAACATGAGATCAGGAGCCATGATATTCTGCGTCAGAACACTCAATTTATTTCCATAGGTTCTACTTCTCAAGGCTCTACTTTTCTCCTTGTTTAAAGTTCTATTGGTTTCTTTATTGGCTTGTTGTTGGTGAATTTCTGATTGCCATTCTTGTTATGATTACTTGGTTGATCATTTTGTTAGCTTTTGGGGATGAAGGCTGTGATCCTGCTTCACTTGGTAGTTTTTTTTTTTTGGCATACTCTTTGGATAGAGTGCTTTTGAAGAGACCATCTCAATAAATATTTTCTTTAGTATAAAAAGATGAGTCCTTCAATTACTTTGTGATAAGTGAAAATTTACTACAAGCTTTTCTAATCTCAACTGCATTCTTCCTACAGCCAATAAAGTGTGAGTCTACTCAGGGTCCATTATCACATACTATACCACTTCCAAAAATATTAGCTAATATTTATTGAGTGATGACAATGTGCCAGTCACTGTTCTAAGAGCCTCTCATTTATTATCTCATTAATCTGGCAAGAGCCTGTGAAGTAGATATTATCTTCATAGGAAAGTTAGGTGCAGAGAAGCTACTTACTAATTTGCCTAAGGTCACATAGCTATTAAGTGGCAAGGCAAAGATTTGCTTTTTGGTCATCTGATACCAAATCTAAGTATTCATCTACCACCTTATTGCCTCTCAAGTTTTTAGGGTGCTCCCTTCGCCTCAAAAACTTACTGTGCTTCACTGTAGATTTTTTGATGACCATTTTCTCTTTACGCCTACTACAGATGCTTAATAAATATTTATTACTTAAATGAAACAATTATCCACTTTTCCCCTCATCTCTTCTAATGTGCCTTGTCCTTTTAGTAACAAGGACAAACTAAAGTCCCAAATACCGCTTTGCTCATTTCTGAGTGATAAAGAGATAATCATGTTCTACAAACTGAAAAACAACATGATACACTTAAAGAGTTTTCACCTGTATTTTCTGAGTTGACCAATGCTAAAGGGAAATGCATGGAGCTCTTTTGGGTGTTTCATTGCACAGCCTTGATATCACATTTGCTTTGAAGAGGAAATCTGTTGGTAGCACTGTATAAGAATTAGGAACTTTTCTCTCTTATCTCTGGCAGAAGCAGTTCTGTGTTTCCTGGCAGCTCAAATCACCAATCATGTACCCTGCTAGTCCTGGCAACCACTGGTACAGCAGATCTTTTCAAGCTACCCATGTGCCCATCAGAACTTGCTGTGTTGTGCTATTGCTTAGTTTGTCAGATTTCCAACAACAAATTAATAGGCGGTCAAGCATATCAACAGATTACACATCTTAGGTAGCATGCCTGATTTAGAGTGAAAGGTTAGTGGATATAACATGCTAACACAGAAAAAGTTACTGTAGTTTCAAGATACTCTGACAGGCTGACGGCTTTGGCATTATTTTGAGATAGGCAAGCCTCTTGCCTTGCTGCTAGGTCAGTCCCCACATTACAGAATTTTCTTAGAGACATTAAGGCATGTACATATATAATGTAAATAGATAAAAAGATAATGTAAAAAGAAATACAATCTTGAGTTTTTAAATAAAAACAGACAGTTTTAGTAGCCTATGGTAAAGGAATAGTGTGGTAGGCATTGAATGATGATGAGAATGGGAGTCTCTTCATATAGAAAACAATTCTTCAAGACAGAATTATGTATATAAACTAATTCAATGTGGCAAAGAACTTTCATAAGTTAGAGATACATAACAGTACCAGAGAAAAATGTACACATGGTCAGTAAGTGTAGATAACAAGGAGAAATCGAGACAACAATGGTTTGGATAGAGCTAATTAAAAATATATTTACAAAATTAAAAGGTCAAATTTGAAATACATTTGTTAAGAGGAAGAACTGTTTGAGGCTAAGAATCTAATTATTTGTATTTTAATAAAAAAGGATGCAATGGCATCATTTGAAAACTGAGCTAATACATTTTGAAAATTACTTACGCTAATGACTGATGAAGTAGCTGACAAGTTTAAACCTTCAAGATCAGCTATCAGGCTTGGAGAAAGAGCTGGGGTGGGAAGTGCAACTGGAGTGGACACCGGGTTGACTGTAAGTAAAGGGCCAAATTAGCACATGTGCATGAAAATTTAATTCATATTACTAAAAGCAACATTTTTATTTTGCTGGTAAATCTAATTAAATTACTTTGATTAATAAGTCTATGACAATTCTATTTAACATCTTGATTTAGTCAAGCTATTATCAAGTCATGGCAGTTATTAGTCTTAGCTTTCAAAACATAATGACAAATCCTATAACAAAATAAGAATATAAATACCTTGAGTAATACTTTTTGAAAATTTTAATCTCCTAACATTATCACTAACGTAAATCACCCAGTAACTTAACTAAAAGAAAAAGATAAAGGAACATTTTTTCAGACTAATGTAAAGGATAACAACAGCTCTCAAGAGTTTTCCAGTTGGGTTATAAGCCTTAAAAGAGTGTTTATTAAATCTTTTTTCTATTTTATTCTCCACTGTAATAATTATAAGGGGCCCAGACTACCTAATTCACTTCTAATTATACTTTGTCAGAAAAAGCTATGAGCTAGAGAGAAATATTTGATTCTATCAATAAAAAATTTTGAAAATCTTTTTAAAATACAAATTTGATCACGTTACTGTCATGCTTAAAACTCTTCAAAGATTTACAATTATCCCAAAAATAAAGTCCAACTCCTTATTTAAATGTGCAAGGTCTTCTATGATCTAGCTTTGCTCTGTCTAATAGAACTTTCTGAGATGATAGAAATGTTTTGCAACTGTAATGGCCAACATGACGGTCATTAGCCTGTATATCAACTGCACTCCTGAAATGTAGCTAGTGTGATCAAAGAACTGCATTTTAAAATTTAATTAAATTTAAACAGCTACATGTGGCCAGTGGCCACCATACTAGGCAGGTCAAGCTTAGCTCCAATTTCACCAGTCATTCCTGTGTTTCAGCTCTACCAAGTAAGTTTCCAAGATCTTGTTTCATGTCTTTGAACCTTGTATATTCTATTCCCTCCCTTTGCCTAAATGTACTTCTCTGGCTTGTTTGCCTTGCAATCTGTATCCATTAAGATATCACTGAGGGGGAAGGAACAACAAGACTCCCTGAAACACAGTTTTTGTGTGTCTTCTTTGTTCTGCTGGTATACTTGGATACACTTCTATAGCTATACTTCTCTTGTAATACAAATGTGTGTCTTTAAATGTTTTCATTTCTCCTGGTCTGTGTGAGTGGACTCTGACACATTAATTTTCAGTACTTAGTCATTGCTCAACTGTTTGTTGAATGAAATAAATTTAAATGTGGAAAAAATTTTAGCTTCCAACAAGTTCTCACTCTACAACAACACTATAAAGTAACATTTACTTCATGTGGCATCACTTTTTAAGCATCTTTTTCTCACTTTAGTCACATAATATCTTATAAGTTAGGCAGAACAAATATTAATTCATAAAATTATCAGTAAGTATTTTTTGAACAATGGAGCAAGTGAGAGACAAAGAAGTTCAAGATATGGTCCCTGACTTCAAGAAACTTAAAACCCAACTGAGAAAAAAAGATATACATGCTTGAAGACAAAAAAAAAAAAAAGTAACAATACAGTCCATAAATGATACTGCCAAAAGAAGAAAAGTTTCAAAAAGGAAATCTGAAAATCTCAACATGCCCAAGAGAAAAAGCAGCGTGAGGCTGGGTGGAGGAGGGAGTGGAGCCCCTCAGCTGCTCCCCTGCACTCTTAAAGAATTGTGTTCTTAGTGTGAAGCACAGCTATAATATCTCCACACTTCCTCAGACATACGTCATAAACCACTAACAATTAGCAAGTGCCATAGGGAATTGCAAAAAAAGGATCAATGAGGATAGAGTGGTAAGAGAAGGCTTGGTGAGTAGGAGGGAATGCAGCTCGGTTTTAAATTAAGGGTAGAATTCAAATAAAGAGGAAAGGAAGAAGCTGGTTAGTTACTGAATGAGATGATGTAAACAAAGGCTGAGAGGTGGGAACGAAAAGCTCAGAGGATTGGATTTATGCTATAAATCAAAGAGAACTATTAAAAATCTACCAGAAAGAGGAGTAGTAAGATATATGGTACTGCATAATAATTAGTCAGAGGCTAGGGTAAGAGACAGAATGAAGAAATGTAAAGAGCACTCAGGTTGGCAGTGAGGAAGAATTTACGATAGTTTAGGCAAGATATGATGAGGACTGAAGTAAGATAATGGTATGAATAGGCAGAAGGGGCATTTATATAAAGACAGTGTAAAATGAAGCATACGGAGATTACAACTTGCAAGATCATAAAACAAGTGAATGGAAGAACCACTGTAGGACTAGAAAGTGGTTCTTCTAATTTGAATCAAAATGTGTTGCCTTTCCATGCAACATGTAACTTATCCAGTGGGCTCTAAGGGCATGTTTGTCCATTTCTTTGTCTATCCAACCAATCCAAAATATTAGATGACCACATAAGAAATAAAAAACTGAGTATGAAATAGCCTCTGATTTTAATTACAGCTTGGCTAAAGACAGAGAAGAGCAATTCACACCACAGGTAAGCCTGACTCTTACAGGAAAAAATATAAGCTTTTAGTATCATTTCAGAAGACTCAGGTTCTGGCATTAAAGAAATGATTACACATCTGTTTACAGGTTTGGCCAAGATGGAAGCTGGCATTGAAAGTTTATCCTAAATAGGATTCTGCAGGCAGCTACTATGGTGAATTAATGAGTAAGAAATAAAATGAATCTATAGTTCTTTTTTTTTTTTAAGGCATACAAATTAAAATGAGATACCATTTCCACCTATCAAACTGGCAAAGTCAATTTTTAAATACAAAACCCAGCACTGGTAAACCAGGGTAAAGGGAATCTGGCACTCTCATAATACTACTGTGTAAGTTGGAACCAACTCTGTGGAAGGCAATTTTAGACAGTAGAATTCTTCATAGCTTTTGTCCTGGTAATTCTATTTCCAGGAATTTATCTTAAGGATATGGTCATGGAGACAATGCAATAACATATTTACAAAGATGCATATAGCTTCACTGATTAAGACAGCAAGAAATGGAAACAATAGTTAATTAAATAATGTTTTATTTCCAACAATAGTAAACTTACAGTATAAAGGATAACCTTACAGTCTTAAAAGTTGTTCAGGAATATTTATGGTAAAGAAAGAAATGTGAATGATAAAGAGAGAAAGAGGCAAATAATAAAACAGAATCTCAAATCTCCAATTTGAAGGAAAAAGGATTTGCCTATGAAAAGATGCTGAACTGATTTGTTAAAATGCTAACCCATTTTCTTTTCAAAACCTTTTACAAAACACTTTCTTTACTAAAGTATATTTAATAATTAGACAATTGTTCTTCTGATCAAAGTTATGCTTCAAAATCTCAGGAAAACTTTTAATATATAAAAATTTTTAAACAAATAATTACTGGGTATTAAAAACAAACAGAAATAGATCCTAGGTTGAGTTAAATGTAAGTTGGGATGAAATTTCCCTTAAAAAAATAACTTACATTTAAATTCTTAAAACTTAGTATTTAAGAAAATCTTTATTTCTATATACTATTTAAAAAGCTTTAAAAAGCAATAATAGAAATTATATCATTTTATAGGTTTCTCTTTTCTCCTTAGCTGCCAGAAGATCCAGAGTCAAATGTAAGGAGAAAAGGAATGAGTACACTCTAGTACCTTGTAACATTGACTCTTAATTCTTTTTTAAAGTCTGACTGTTGTTCTTTTACAGTTTAAAACTTAAAACTTTACACATAAATGTAAAACATTCATTGTCTCAGAGAGATACAAAATAAGTTGGTTTTTTTTCCCCCTCTCATCTGTCTCTAGGTCATTCTTACATCCCATAGGGATCGGAGCTAACATTGTTAAGTGTATCTTCTGTAGTCTTCCAGAAATATACAATGTATAATCATATTTGGATTTGTCTGCAGGATATAGTTCTTCTTTTACTTCTTTTTTTACAGAGGGAGTCATACTCTACATGTATCTTTTTGAACTTATAATGTTTCATATATATAATAACATAGATTAGCATATTAAAAAGGTGCTTCACTTTTCTTAATGGTTATATCACACTATTGGTAGACATTTCATTTATTTTCAGAACTGGGCTGTAAAAATACTGCTGCAGTGAAACTTCTATATACCTTTGTACATTTTATTAATTCAACAAATAGTTACTGGGCTCCAACTATCTCCCAGGTGTTGTTCTAGGTGCTAAGAATAACAGTGAGCAAGACAGACAATAAACAATACAAAAAAATATTTAAGGTAATTTCAGATAGTGAAAAATGTCATGAAGATCATCAAGAATAATTCAATAACTATGTAAGAGAAGGTGATCTTTAAGCTGAGATCTGAAAGATAAACAGCAGCTTGCCATCAGAAGATCAGGAAGAGGTGTTCTTAGCAAGGGAAACAGTAGAACAAAGGCCCTTGGCAGGAAGGAGCCTGGCATATTTCAGAAATGCAGAGACACAGTGTGGATAACAGGTAGGCAGAAGTCAGAGCACTAAAGGAATATGGACATTAAGTGTAAAATTAAGCCATTAGGTTAAAGAGTCTCAAACAAGGATGGAAAAAGAATCTGATTTTGCTAGTTTATCTACAGGATAAATTCCTAGAAAAGAACTGCTAGGTCAAAAGGTGTGTGGAATTTAATATCTTGACAGACATTGCTCAAATGACCTTAAAAAACTGTACTTATTTATATGCCTATGAAAAATGTAGCATGGTATCTGCTTCTCCAAACCTTAACAATATCAGATGTTGCTTTAAAAAACTTAGCCAAGAGGTAAGAAATGATATAAACTTTAAAAACTTTGCCAGTAAGTGAGAAATTATTCAAATTTGGTTCCAATTTTATTTTTAGTTTCTCTGTTATGTATTTTTCAGTATTATATATTTTAATTTCTCTACAGTAAGGATTTGCCATGACCATTAGAAATAGGCAAGGTAAACAACATATAAAGAACAGCTCTATGACAGTATGACATAAATGCATAACTCACATCTGGCACAGGAAAACTATACTGCAAAATGACAGCAGTTTAATATTCAGAAATCTCACTTACTGTTACTCTTCCTCTAGTACAAAATCTACCTACCCACAAAGTTAGTTCTATTGTCCTTTTCACAATTCAGGAGACTTTAAGGGAAGATGAATACACATCTTTGTAAAGGATTCTAACTTCTTAGAGGTAAATTTGGTGCACAAAGAGTTTTTGCCGTTAAAATATTGATAGATATAAATTTTACTGTATTCCAAAAGGTTTGTGCTTATTTCTGTTCACACCCCAAGTGTGGCAATTAGGAAACAGTGATGTCCTTCACATTTCCAATTACATCCCTTATTCCCTATATCCTTAAGTTATATATCTTGATCCCCATAGTCAACATTTAACAATGTAGAAGTTGTGAGATACGGATAATTATTCACTAAAACCAAAGAGTTTAAAATGAATTCAACCAATTATACTTATTTAGGTGATACAAAACTAACTGATATACACAACAGATGGGAAAAACTACTAATAGAAATAACTGTTGATATTTTCTTGTCTATTTATATCTATAAATCTTTTGTAATAGATGTTGATTATTTTGAGACATGTAAATGAAAGGTACTATAAAAATGAAAAATACTACTGCTAAGCACAGGTGAAAAGATTTAAATTTCAATACTTACAATCATCTAGATCTAGAAGTGAAACATCTTTGATAAGAGGATTTCTATCTTGCTTTGTCTTTTTTCTTTCTCCTATAAAATAATAAATATTTTATTTATTGCATATTCTATCTTAAAAATCTATGACATAGTCCTTAACATTTGAAAACAAACATATTTCTCCCCTTTGCTTAGTCTTCCAGAAAAAAATCAAATTAAGTTTTTATATGGTTATGTGAAATGCTTTTTTGAATCAAAATTTCAGTTAGCGCATGATATTTCTTCTTCACGTTGCAAACTTTAAAAATATAATACTTAGAGATTATAAAGGACCTTCAGAAGGAAACTTAAAAGTAGATAATTATTTTATATTCTGACAACTTTTTGCTAACATAAAAATCTAATGTGACTCTCTGGTAGAAAGTGTACAAATATTCTCAAAAATAGTTTTAAAACAAGTTGATTTAAGAAAAAGAAATGCTTAAACAATACATGCTTAGCTCTGGGCTTAGTTTAAACAATACATGCTTAGCTCTGGGCTTAGCTCAAACAATATATGCTTAGCTCTGGGCTTGGGATAGCTCAGCCTTTTGAGAGGCAGTCTGTAACAGGCACTGTACTAGGAACTTTACATTTCAACACTGAAAAACCATAAATATTTTCAGGCTCTTGCTCTTTAGGGTTGCAAAGAATTAACTTACTTTCTTTTCTATTTTCCTTTGGGGAGGGTAAAGTATTCCAATATTTCTATACATAATTAGGGCTTCTCCCACCTCAAATTTGCTTGTTCAGTCTAATAAAGTTTTGAAATGTGGATACCCGTAGATTATAGATTCCTAAGCCTTAAGGTAGTCATAGTTTGTTTAGAGATTCAGAAAAGATGTGTAACCATGAAAAAAAAAAGAAAAAGGCACAGTACTGAGTAGAAGTATAAACAATTAAAGACCAACAAGGATTAGGGTATTAAACAGATTTATTTGGGCCATGGGTTACCTAACTTTATACTTTTTTTACATTAAACCTTCACAAGATGAAGGCCAAAACTTAAGCTTATGACAAAATGTTGTTGTCCACCTATTCAGTCATTCATTGATTCATACATATGTTAGAATTTTTAATAGATTCTGTGCTAAGCAATGGAAGTAACACAACCAAGACAGACACTGTCTAGTACCTGCCTTCAGATGACTTATAATCCACCAAAGGAGTTTATATCTTATTGCTAATGTAAGTAACTACAAATATTTTTGAAGTAGTCCTTTAACTACAGAAAGGTATCACTAAAGCAAAAGGTACTTTACTGACATTTAAAGTCTGTATAGTGTTAGAGCTCTTATAGTAGTGAACATACATGAACAAGAGCAATATATCACATAACATATCCAGTAACATTTTAGAACGATTTAAATCCTCCTTTTTTTCCCCCTTCTGCCAATACTCAGAAAAATTATTTTCAAGGATCACACAATAATACACATTAAAATACTAGCTAGAAACATCAGCATTGATTTTCTTCAAAATATTTATTTCTGCCACTGAAAACTCCAAATCATCTAGGTGGGTTTTAATTTTCTTTCGTTATTTAAAAGCAAAACAAGCAATATGTGTCCTTCTCTCCACACCTGAAATAAACAACAATTTCTAGGACTGGAGGAAGAAAAATAAAAGAAATGTTAGTTCTGAAGCTGAAATGTGAAAGTTGCAGGTAACAAAAACACATTCAGAATGAATATGCCATCTCAACAAGAATAACATTCCTGTGAAGAAAGAACATAAAACAAAAAGCTTATCACCATGTGACTTTATCAAAATGCCATGCTGAGCACAATAGGTGTAGCTTCCTATAACCTACAATGGTGCATGGCTGTCTTTATGGATCTGTAACCTCCTCACCTGAAAAATTAGAAACCTATCAAACAGGACAAAGTTAAATCTGGAGGCAGGTCTATATACCTTATTTTCTACTTCACAGCTAAGAGTGTGTAACAATATCTATTAAACACACATCAGGTCACATATAACACAGGACAGAACTGCATGTGGAATTGGCATAATCTCTTATTAAAAGCCTAAAAGAAAAAGAAAAAAAGGCTCTCAAAAGGACAGAATTTCATTGACTTTCTGAGTAAGCAAATAACTGGTGACTGAAATACAACATTAGCAATAGATAACGGTCAATTCTACTGAATTGAAAAAGCCTTGCATTCTGAATCAAGGCTGTAAAAAGCATCGTGATGTGTTTGGCATTCCTCTCTTATTTTTCATTTCTCATTTTAAAAAATCCATAGTAAGTTCAAAACATTTTCATACTTAAAGGATCTACTTTAAAAATAAAAATCTGAATTCTAAACAAAGAAGTTAAGAGCCCCATTCCATCAAACATTTCTCCATTTGCAATTCATCTTGGTAATAGAGACAGAACCTGGGTAAATGCATATAGGACTTGAGGCAGGAGATTTTTCTTGCTCAATGCATAATTCATGTGCTCCGCCTGCAAAGTGTGTAAAATGAGAATTTCACACCGCAGCATGAGCCATGGAGCTGCAGAGAAAAGGCAGACGAAATCATATTTTACTGTGTGAATTTTATTTCTTACCCTCCCAATATTTATACAAAACCATCATTGACAAACCAAACACATTGACAGATCACCCACTGTTTCCATTGTGTTAGTACTTGAGAAGAGATCAGGCAGAAAGATAGACAATTTGTTTTTGTATATTTTTTTAAACAGAGGATTAGGTTTTTAACAGCTGAGTGACTGTATTAGACTTTTATAAGGACAACAGTAACTGATCTTAAAATCTCACTACAAAAATACCTAGTTATCAATTCATCATCCTCAAATCTCCATTTGTTTCTATGGTATTCGATTATACACCTCAACACATCAACATTTTCAAAATGAAATACAAAGTCACAGGGTTAAGAAACTGATTTCTATTTAACATATTTCATTTCAAATAATAAATAAAAGATCCTGGAGATACTTATTAAGCTCCAAAGAATACAAACAAAAAATGTAATAATATACCTTATAAGGATTTTAAAAAATTTATTATGCATGTTTATCTTCATGCTGATCAAAAAAAAAACAAAAAACAAAAAAATGGGAAGCCAAAAGAAGATCTAACACAACAAGCATCAAATTGCTTGCTAAAAGGAAACTATTATAAAGAGGTTTAAAATTTACAACTATAAAACAGGATAGATGGTAATGTAAGTTTGTCAAACCCACATTATGCTTTGGAAGCAACAAAAATTCAAGGCTTATTTCTAGCCTCACAGGGCAAGGTATCCACAAGAAATATTTTCAGTTAGAATTACCAAGCAAAGACAATTTAATGATTCTCTTGCCTTCAAGTCATCTAACAAATCTGATTTTAAAAGTCTGAGGCTCGCACTTACATTTTGCTTTAAAACAAAATTATACTGCCAGAAAATTGAGACTTCTATACAAGTTAAAAAAAAAGTCTAAACTGTTAAACAAATCTTCCCTATTAGATTATACCTACACTTCAATAAGAGAGACTGCTTAATGGCATTCACTTTGATTTAAAGATCTCAATTGAAGTGAAATGCTATTTCTGTTCTGGAGAACTTAAAATATGAACTAAATTGGAAAAGACATAAATTGAAAGAGGCAAGCCTTTGAATTGTCAGAGTAAAAACTAATATTCTATAGTCTTCAGAGAAGTTATATAATTGCAACAATCATAAATACTTGGAAAAACACAAATAAACCTTGTTTCTTATTCACAGATAGGGCAGAAAACTAATCAGAAAATAGTTCCTTTCACAATCTATTCATACTACATATATTCATCTATTCATACTACATCCCATATTTACTTTATACCCAAGAATCTTTCACATGGTAGATCTTTTACTGAGGCATGTCTCAATATTTACTGACATCCGAACACTAGTTATAAGATACTGACCAGTACAAAGAGCACAAAAAGATTTAATTAGCTTCTTTGCACCTCTCAAAAAGAGACTAACGAAGCTTAGTGAAATCTCGATAAATGTGATAAAGACCACTGACAAAAGCATCTTAAACACTGCGAGGATATAGAGACGATATTATTTTTCTTAAAGCTAGTAAACATATTAACCTTAATTTTGATTCAAATATGGAAATGCTTAGTATTAAATGCTATTAGGTACAATACATTAAATATATCTATTTTCTATCGATAGATTATTATGCTTAATATAAATAAAATACTATTAATATTTTAAAGGAAATATATAAAATTATTCACAATAAATTACCATTATGACTTAAAATTTTTATTATTTTAATCATCGCTTATTTGAATATTTAGCAGGTGGTGCACAGACATTGAGGATACAATCAAAACTACTGAATCACAGTTCAGGTATGAATAGTGGCACAAATAAGGTGATGGCAGAAACAACTATAGTAAGTGGGAATGCCCTAACTTATTGTGTGTGTTAGTCGCTCAGTTGTGTCTGACTCTTTGAGACCCCCATGGACTGTAGCCTGCCAGGCTCCTCTGTCCATAGGATTTCCCAGACAAGAATACTGGAGTGGGTTGTGATCTCCTAACTTATTGGCTGATAATAAAAACACTGAAGTCATGTTCAATGAAGAAATAAAAAACCCTGGCAACTTAAAAAATATATTTTAAATAAAATTTTTACCATCTGTTCAACACATAACTTTAACTACAGGCAGAATATAGCTTAATTATATCAGTAAAACATGGTATAAAGTGATATAAATGTGAATGTCTTCCTGATTTAACATGGCCTGTATTACTCATTTTTTTCCTCCACTCTTCTGTGTAAACAAAAAAATATCTTTCCTAAACACCATGTGAAATATGTGAAAGTACTGAAGATACAGAACTATTAAAACTAATTTTGTTATAGGTATTATACAAACTCCAGGAGATAGTAAAGGACAGAGGAGCCTGGTGTGCTACAGGCTGTGAGGTCACTAAGAGTTAGACACGACTTAGCAGCTGAACACAAATTATTTCATAAAAGGATTACACTCAAATTAAAATGTCTATTAAATTTAGTTCAGAAAAGAATATCTACAAATAAAAATATGCCTGCCCATCAAAATAATTGTAACTGAAGAGAAAGATAAGTTTCTTTGGTTATCACTGACAATATCTGATTTCAGTGGAGGCTGTCTCCCAATCAGCAAGAGAAACAACCAACATGACACCAGAACCAACCAACTGACACCAGCAGTTTTGAGTTTTATGGAAATGCAGCGGTATGGTGCTGAATGACAAACACTTAGGAGCAGATGCAATTTAACAGCAGTTCTCACCTACTGCCCTACACCATTCTCACCTGACTGTCCCGATACCATTCATGTGAGTAAAACCCTCTAGTCATTAATATCCTTCAGTCCATGCACTCATTCTCAACTAGAAGTGAGGAACTGCCCTTGATACAAGGCCACTTTCCTCCTCAGCTTATATTTTCTGTAATAAGGGAAAAAATACAAAAAGAAGATCAAAGGCATAGGAATGGAAAAGCATACTGTATGTCACAAGAGCCACGAACAGTCCACTGGGATTAGAACACAAGAGGGGTTAAGATTGGGGAGGTGGGTTTGGACCTTTGAGCTTGAGGAGTTCACTGAACTCAGAGACAATGGGGGATCTTTATAGGTGACTTTGACAGTAAGCTGGCAGCTGTCTGGAAGGACTGGGGCTGGGGAGCTGTCTGAGGATGACAAAGGCAGTGGTGTATGGACTACACAAGGAAGAGAGGACCTGTGATGGTGATGGTAGGGACAGAAGAAACAGGTATGAGAAATAATATACAAAATCTCTAAGACTTGGCAACAGTGCATACAAATAGGATGAAGCAGGGGTCAAAGACAACTCTGGGGCTCCAAATCCGGGAGAACAGAAAGAATGCTGGTACCGAATGACAGATCATGTCTCTGGGTACATTAGGTTTGGGAAACCAGTAGCTCCTAGGAGGTCTAAGAACCTGGTTTGAATAAGAAAATTTATAGATTTGGAAGTAATTCAGAGAAATGTTTTAGCTGATGTTACTAGAGTTAATAAGTCTCACAACAGTAAAATGTAGAGGAAATAAAGGACTAAAATTAATCCACATCAATTAATATTGTTGAAAAAAATGTGAACTGAGAAGCACTAACTTTGGAGCAATGTTCACACCTGGGTGTCAGAAGAGGAGCAAAAAGCGAAAAATAAAAAATTAAAGGGTTAGAAAAGTCAAAAGAAAAAGGATTAAGAGAGTTTCAAGTAGTAGGGATATTGTCATAAAAAGATCAGAGAAGGATATGCTAAGAGAAGATTCCTGGTTTTGGAGAAAGATCATGGTTGCCTTTTCAGAGAGCAGTATCTATAGGAAGTAACAGAAGTAGAAATCAATTTAAAAGGGATTAAGAAATAATTGGCTTAAGAGGTAGTAGCTGGAGAACATCTGGATGATTCTTCTAATCTCTCACTCTCACACGCTCTCTGTCTCTCTCTTCCATTCCCTTCTCCTGTCTTTAAAAGGAGAGACCTGAATGCTTTCGTTGGTGCAGGAGGAACTAAGGAAAAAAGAGACTCAAGGTGCAAAGATGGTAGAAGACTATCAACTAAACAAGTCTAAAAGGAAACAGGAAGCTAAGTGGATAGGGATCACTTACTCTGAACTGCATTCAAGGATAAAGGAGGAGGGTGAATTGAGATTGTGTGTCAGAGAGTAAAGAGGTAGGAGATACTCAATGAAAACGGCAGGTCAGTCTTCTGCAGACAGTGGATGAGATCAGAGGCTTCAGGTAAGGGGTCACACCTGACCACTAATTTCTAACTAGAAAGGTATTTAAAAAGTTGGAAAAATGCAGGAGACATAAGAGTGACAAAATATTTTGGGCTCCTTTTAGCACTAGTGTTCTATAACCCTAATACTGGTCTCTCAGAGAATTGATATTCAAGTTTAAAAATATTAACACTAATGTTTTATATTTATACAGGGCTTTACATTGATCTTTCACATCTGATTTTTTTATAATAGCACTGAAAGAAGCAGAGTAGGTATAAAGCATTTCTACTTTATAGATGAGGAAACTGAAGCATAAAGATATTATCTTCCAATAAGGAGAACACTATACCCATCTCATAGGACCTCCATAAAATGAACTGTTTTCAAAGCCATATATTCAAGGTACCCCAAGGTCCCATTTTCACGCTCAATATCTCTAAAATACATTGTCCAAATGAAAGAAAGGTTGAGAGAGTAAAAGTATAGCTTTAGCTGGGCCGCAGATTTAAGGTATATGAATTTTTAGCACTAACATACTGTCATGCTAAATTAAGGTAAAACACCCACCATCTGCCTCCATTACTCATAATTTAGAGTGGAAACCACTACACGGGGCAAGGAGAACTTTCCTACAATTACAGTGTTGTCCCTTATTAGAAAACTGGCACACGTGCAATTGCATGCTACGTTTCAAATCACTCAGAAAGAAATAAAAAGGGAAAAAATAGTTATGGTGGCTCCAAGGTGGAGAATACAAATTAAAACAAACAATCCTATAATCTGCCTGTTACAGACAGGAAAGGCACTACAACATATAGAAAATAAAGCAAAACACAGACACAAAACTATCGACAATGTGAATAAAATCTGAATTTCTCAAGAGTCTTGGATCACTGCATTACTTTGAAATTTCATAATGATGTTCTACAGTAAAATATTTTCAACTACTAAACGATTTTATCTGATCACTGGAAGTGACAGAGAAGAAATAAACTGAACCTGGCCTGGGGCACCTCTGTGGGATTCTAATGTCTAATACTGAATAGGTACTAAAGTCTGCAATTTTTCAACTTTCACAAAACTTCATTAGAATAATTCACTTGTACCCACTTGACAACTCTTAATTTCTTGCTTGGTTATTTTGAAAAAAACTCAGTTTCTAAAGCTCTTTTATTTTGAATAAAATCTTAAGATCATTTTGTAATTAAATATAAGTAGGAAATGAGAGGATATCCAACTCACTTTGTAGTAAGTTTATAAGAGGCCAGATTAATAAACCTAAAAATCTCTTAAGATTTTATGTGAATTTTTGAAAAATAAAATCCCATGTTATATACTACATACAGACATAAATTTTAAATATAAATTCAGGTTTGAAATAAGTTTTTCTATAATTAAGAATATTTAAAGACAAATATTAGCCAATGTTTATTTATTTATTTTTTTTTGCATGAACCATGAGTCCATTTTATTCTACATATGACACTTAAAATATTGGCTTTCAGATTGAGACCTAAAAATATGTATTTTCTGAACAGCTATAATTTTTTTTTTCTAATTCCTGTTTTATTGACTAAGGAGAGGCACCTACTGGAGTTTATTTTTTATTTTTAATTAATTTTTATTTTTTTAGTTTGTTTTGCTTTACAATACTGTATTCGTTTTGCTACACATCGACATGGATCAGCCACGAGTATACATGAACTCCCAATCCCGACCCCCACCTTCCCCCTCCTGCCCCACACCTTCTCTCTGGATCATCCCCGTGCATCAGTCCCAAGCATCCTGCATCCTGCATCAAACCTGGACTGACTAGCCAATGTTTAAAGCACGTTTATTCTTTTTCAAAAATATGGTTATTCTTTAACAATAAATCTTGGATGAAGGAGGACAATTATTATTTTGATGAATTTATTCTCACATTTGCCTACTCAAATGATTTATTCAAGAAATTCATGTTACTAGAACAAATAAATGAAAAAAATAGTGCATTTAAAAAAAGCTGAATTCAATAAAAGGTAAGGTGTGATCATATTTTCAACATATGGAATAATACATTTATTCATAAAAACCACTGCATTTGAAACTGAGCACCACCACGATCCATTTAGAGGATGGAAATAATAATTAAAGATCAAAAGGATACGTATTAAGTCTGAATTTTGTATTAAAAACTACATTTTCCAATTTTTTTTTTTTTTTTTTTTGCTGTTAGCAGACAAGGTTTAGTGCTACAGATATTGTACTAAAAACCACAATTGCTCTTTTTTTTTAGCCGCACAGTGCAGCATGCAGGATCTTAGTTCTCTGACTGGGGATCAAACCCAGGCCTCCTGCAGTGGAAGCTTGGAGTCTTAACCACTGGTCCACCAAAGAAGTCTCTATAATCATTCTATTGTCACAAGTGGCTCTTGCATTTGTTTTTAAATATATGTTACTGCATTTTTATTAATTATTAAAGAATGTATACTCTTTAATTAAATCTTTAAAAATTATTATCAAAATGCCGATATATTTTTTAAAAGGATATTAATCTTAATTTCTTATGAAGCATGTACATATTTCTTTGCTCAATACTACTTCTGTGAGGGAATAGTACTGAGTAAAGGGGAAGTCAAAGTCCCCTTTACTTCCCATCTGGCAAAAGCTTCCCTTGTCACATCACAGCCAAGAACAAAAAAAGGTCATACTCGTAACACTGAGGTCTCTAATTGTGGTTGGAAAAGTGAAGTTAAAAAAGTTTCTAACTTCTCTGCAGAGTTGAGTTATGAGGCAAGTAATAATCTATTAAAAAAAGATCAAAATAAAATCACAGGTGTGGATGAACAAAGATGGTGTTTTAGTTGTCAGTGACATTAAATTCCTTCCCTGCTTTCTTGATTTTCAACAAAACAAATCTTTAGAAATATTTATTCTTAATTGCGAAAAGGCTAAAGAATATTTACTTTCTGTTACAAAAATGTGTAATCTCTTACCTTAGTAACTTTTCTGGATTCAGATTCACTCTCAGATTCTGATTCTGATTCAGAATCTGAAGAACTCTCTTCTATCGAACTAGATTCACCACTGGAAGACTCTGAAGTTTTAGAGTTTTCTTTTTCCTTATCCACATCTTTAGAATCACTAATCAGAATAATAAAATTTGAAATATTAGATACTTACATTAAAAAGTAGTTTGAAAAATCAAATGACAAGTGTTACAATTTTTCCATTTTGCGTATGAATCAAAATCTTTATTAGAGAAGTGTATTTCACTGAGAACCACTTCTTTTTAGTGTATAGACAGTAAAAATGGTTTTAAAATTCCGAAACATGTTAATGAAATAATAATAAAGACAGCATTATCTATAACCAAATGAATCAGAACTCATTCAAAACTAAACCATATCACACACACTTCAAGTGCAAAAGATCATAAAATAAGACTAAATGACATAAGTAGAAAATAATAATTAAATGTTTGATTTATTAGGACTACACATTAGGTGCTAACATTAACAACTTCAGAAATACTTAGGCAGATTTTAAAAACTATCTCAAAATACTCATTAAAAATTTAAATACTTATAATCTACTTTTGCTAATACAGACTTGCATTTTACAGATTATTCTGCCCAAGAAAATGATTTACATGTTCCCATATGTGACCCTGTAACATATATGACAAAACATCAACCAGTTCAAAAGAGAATTCTTCTAATGTACTAAATTTCACTAAAAATGTAAGATAATTAGATAAACACTAAAGTTTTAAATTACCAAATGATCAAACCTAAGTGCTAATGTTCTTTTTGTTCACTCACTCCCTTACTTAACAAATATTTACTGACTGCCCTCCATGAGCTGGCACTATGTTAGGTGCTGAGAGTAACAGTGGTTAGTAAGATACAGGTATCTCCATATTGCTCCTTTTTAGAGTCTACAGTCAGTCCACTGGAAGATACAGAGAAGTTAAGCTGGCAGTGACAAGAGAGCATGGTAAACAATAAGTAACAAAGTATATACTGTGTCCTGAGAATACCTGAAGGAGCATCTAAACAAAACGGGCCAAGACTGGGACCCTTCCTAGAGAAAGAGACATATTAGTTGAAAAAGAGGAAGAAGGCAGGAAGAAGGGAAGGGAAAAAGGTGTCCAGGAAGAGATAACACACAGGGTTCTCTCAGGGGAAAAGAGATAGCTTGTGATTTTTATTTTCTCAAGTTTGAAGGTCTAACTTCTCTTTATCATATGTGCGTGTTATGTGTGTATTGTTATAAAAATCCACCTTGCGCCAGATAGCATAAGGCAATTCATAAACAATTATCTAATTCAGATGTTTTAACACATTCTTCCCAGGTGGCGCTACTGGTAAAGAACCCACAGGCCAATGTAGGAAAGATAAGAGACATGGATTTGATCCCTGGGTCAGGAAGACCCCGTGGTGGAGGGCACGGCAACCCACTCTAGTTTCCTTGGGCTTCCCTGGTGGCTCACATTGTAAGGAATCTGTCTGCAGTGCAGGAGACCTGGGTTTGCTCCCTCAGTTGGGAAGATCCCCTGGAGAAGGGGATGCAACCCACTCCAGTATTCTTGCCTGGAGAATTCCAAGAACAGAGGAGCCTGGAAGGTTACAGTCCACGGGGTCACAAAGAGTTGGATACGACTGAGGGACTAAGCAGAGCACGGCAGTTATGACTACTAAAGGGTGGTTTTGAAGATACTTAGAGCTCCTTAGCTTTAAAAAATTATCACACACTGGCAAAGTTTTTTAAAAAATTCTGAGAGTCAAGAGGAAAAAAACCTGGGGAGGGTGAGTGGTTAGGCAACTGGAAGAATCATTATTTCCCTGAACTGATTTTTGTGCAGGAAATATGTGATTGCTGTTTATTAAAAATGGAGTCATGGTAACATCTCAGAGCACATGTAATTATATTTGATGACTAAAAAGTATGTTTTTTTTTTTCCTTCCCCTAGCAAAGAATGGCAATTTATTATCTCCCATTTAGTGGTTAAAACATATACCTAAAATATAAAGTTTAGAATGTATCTGAGATTTCCTTTTATATAACAATTTTTAAAAATTCAAACATGAGTTTAAAAAGCCTGTTTCTGAAGAAAAAAATAATGAAACTAACACAATTTATGATTATGAGCTTCTAGCATACTGACTTCTGCTATCAGAAAAGTGCTCTGAACAAAACTTTGCCTTCCTAAGAAATATGACATTCTTCACAAACTAAGTAATCACAGACGGACATGAGTTTGAGCAGACTCTGAGAGAGAGTGAAGGACAGGGAAGCCTGAAGTACTGCAGTCCACGGGGTCACAGAGTCAGACATGACTTAGTGACTGAATAGCAACAAATCATAGATATCCTGATATTAAACTAGAAGCACAGAACCTCTCTCTGAGAAAAGGCTACTACAAACCAAGCAACTGGCTTGCTGCAACAAGTGAATGATTCTGACTAGACTTGGCTTCTAGCCTTTAAGATAAGATTTTAAAGGTAAAAGTGTTATTTTATTATGCATCACTCAATTTTGATGGGTAATTATTGTTTACCTTACTGCTTAGAGTTTCAGATGTTAATCTAAGAAAAGAATTTACTGGTAACTAGCTTTTTAACTTTGCATGATGAAAAGCCTGTATTAATTTAACCTACAGATTTCATTTGTTCTGAACAGGAAAAACAATATAAATCACTTTTAAAATCATTAAATCCTGACTTAAATTAATAAAGTCATAATTAGGGCATTATGCTGTGTTTGTTATGGAAGTGGCAGGGCGAGCTGCTTTAATTACTGTCTGTAATAAAAGGAGCAGAGAGCGTACTGCGCCCCAATCAGTGCTGTCAGCCACGACTGAGCTGGGCTGCAAGCTCATCAACTGAGCGGGCAGCAGGCTCCCAGGGAAAGGGCCATCGTGTCTGCAGAGGCCACTCTCTGACAGCAGTGGGGAAAACAGACTCAGATAATCCAAGGTATTAGCCCCAATTACTCAAAATTTTAATGACACTTTAACACATGATAATATTGTTGATAATGGGAGATCTTAAAAAGTGTTAACACTTAAATACCTTATGACCGTCTTCCTTCACAGCCCCTGACTCTAATATTTGGATCATAATCTTTTTAATATAACATTATTTAGAAAAATCAATTGTCTTAGTTACATAATGGCAAAGTGTTGAAGGATTTAATTTTCACTCTCAGCAAAATCGCTGCAAAAGGTAATTAAGTGTTTCATACCAACTGCATGATCACTTAACTCAGCTTTCCAAGGTGACACCAATTTTCAAGATGTAACCCCAAGATTTCTTCAAGTTCAAAATGGAAACTAAGCATTACAAGTAGAATACTGTGAATTAGTATTTTAAATTAATATTGAAAGACTTACAGTCTGTTTGGGGAAATAAACACACACTCATTTTTTCACTCAATGTTAGACCAGGGGAAAAGACTGCAGAATTTTTGTGAAGGAAATAGCTCACCTTTTCCCTCTGGCTTTGGCGTGCTTGGCCGCTCTTTCCTTCTCGGCCTCCGACTCACTTCCACTCTCACCCGAGTCCTCACCGCTGTCCCCACTGTGGTCTTCTTCCTCGTCTTCCCCACTTTCATTCCAGACGCACTCTCTGAAAAAAAAATAACCAGATGCTCTTAGATTTATAGCCACTTAATAAATACAAGGGACAGAAGCAAGTATCAACATTCATCACAAATGAAACGAGACACCGAATTTTCACACAGTGGACCCCACAGGATCCACAGTCTCTCTATATGCTGTCCGGTCACTCAGACCTCCAGAACCCTGCAGCAGAGTGAGCACAGTGGGGCTCCAATACCTAGAGAAGGAATAGAAAAGATCAACCAAGTAAAACAATCTGAGCATTCCTTGCTTCCCAAACCCATACATGTCTTAGCTACAGCAAAACTTTTTTATTTAAAGACTGATTATGAGGGTGACTCATCAGAAAAGGCCCTGATTATGGGAAAGAGTGAAGGCAGGAGAAGGGGACAACAGAGGGAGAAATGGTTGGATGGCATCACTGACTCAATGGACGTGAGTTTGAGCAAGCTCCAGGGGATGGTGAAGGACAGGCAAGTGTGGCATGCTGCAGTCCATGGGGTTGCAGAGTCGGACACAACTGAGTGACTGAACAACAATGAGGATGATATAAGAATAAAGAAATAACTTTATTTCCTCTACTTATAATGGGAAATTTTATTTAGAGAAATAGAAGGGATTACTGAATCTTAGGAACAAATTCTGAGAGGGAAAAGAGCTGTTCAAATCATCTTCAAAAATTCCTTAATTCAAAGGCAACAAAGCAAAATCACTAGTCAAAAAGTACTTGTTTTAGCTAGTGTTAAGAGTCTTCCGTAAGTCAAAGAAATGATAAAGTTACACTGAGGAACTACACAGTTAAAACTTTTATGTATAAATTATGGCATACTAGGGCTTACTGAAAAAGTGAAGTGAAGTAGCTCAGTCGTGTCCGACTCTTTGCCACCCCGTGGACTGTAGCCTACCAAGCTCCTCCCTCCATGGGACTCTCCAGGCAAGAGTACTGGAGTGGGTTGCCATTTCCTTCTCCAGGGGATCTTCCCGACCCAGGGATTGAACCCGGGTCTCCCGCATGGAGGAAAATGCTTTAACTTCTGAGCCACCAGGGAAGCCCCATATACAGCATGTTTTTGAGTATTTTAGACAGGAAGCATCATTTTTTGGTAGTTGAAATGATGACACATGCAGAGTTGTATCCTGGATAAGAGGACACACTGTTTTCCTAGCCTATGATCTATCTGATGACGTGTCCTCAGGGAGGAACATGTTGCTGTTGTTCAGTCATTCAGTTGTATCTGACTCTTTGTGACCCCATGGGCTGCAGCACCCCAAGCTTCCCTGTCCTTCACCATCTCCCAGAGCTTGCAAAAACTCACGTCCGTTGAGTTGATGATGCCATCCAACCATCCTGGCCTATGATCTATCTGATGAAGTGTCCCCAGGGAAGATAACCTCTAGTTAAAATAGTATTCTAATAGGTAATAGTAGTATCTACTCTATGAAGATTAATTTATGTATCACACAGCAAAAAGCTAGGAATGCCTATATTCTTTTGGAAGCAACAGTTGGAAGTGGACATGGAACAACAGACTGGTTCCAAATAGGAAAAGGAGTACGTCAAGGCTGTATATTGTCACCCTGCTTATTTAACTTCTATGCAGAGTAAATCATGAGAAACGCTGGGCTGAAAGAAGCACAAGCTGGAATCAAGATTGCCGGGAGAAATATCAATAACCTCAGATATGCAGATGACACCACCCTTATGGCAGAAAGTGAAGAGGAAATAAAAAGCCTCTTGATGAAAGTGAAAGTGGAGAGTGAAAAAGTTGGCTTAAAGTTCAACATTCAGAAAACGAAGATCATGGCATCTGGTCCCATCACTTCATGGGAAATAGATGGGGAAACAGTGGAAACAGTGTCAGACTTTATTTTTGGAGGCTGCAAAATCACTGCAGATGGTAACCGCAGCCATGAAATTAAAAGACGCTTACTCCTTGGAAGAAAAGTTATGACCAACCTAGATAGCATATTGAAAAGCAGAGACACTATTTTGCCAACAAAGGTCCATCTAGTCAAGGCTATGGTTTTTCCTGTGGCATGTATGGATGTGAAGGTTGGACTGTGAAGAAAGCTGAGCACTGAAGAATTGATGCTTCTGAACTGTGGTGTTGGAGAAGACTCTTGAGAGTCCCTTGGACTGCAAGGAGATCCAACCAGTCCATTCTGAAGGAGATCAGCCCTGGATGTTCTTTGGAAGGAATGACACTGAAGCTGAAACTCCAGTACTTTGGCCACCTCATGTGAAGAGTTGACTCAATGGAAAAGACTCTGATGCTGGGAGGGATTGGGGGCAGGAGGAGAAGGGACGACTGAGGATGAGATGGCTGGATGGCATCCCTGACTCAATGGGCGTGAGTAAGAGTGAACACTAGGAGATGATGATGGACAGGGAGGCCTGGCGTGCTACGATTCATGGGGTCGCAAAGAGTCAGACACGACTGAGCGACTGAACTGGACTGAGAGTGATAAGTATGAGTTTTCAAGCTGGAATGTTCATGTTCAAATCCACATACCAAGGTGTAAGACTGAGCAGTTATTCAATCTCTCTGGGTCTTGGCTTTTTTTTTTTCAGCAAAGCTCCATCACAGAGCTGTTGTGAAGATTAAATGATTTGAAACAAGTAAAGGTGATTACAACACAACAGTGTTACCACATGGTAAGGCACTCATCGCCTTGAGCTTTTAAATTTTTCTTTTTTATCATTTCATAAGAAAAGAAAAAACCTATCACTTTGTTTATTCTTGGCTGTGCTAGACCTTTGCTGCCTTGCATGGGTCTTCTCGAGCCGCGGCGAGGAGGGGCTCTCCTTCATGGCGGCACAACGGCTTCTTGCCGTGGCGCACCGGCTTCGGTAGCTGCAGCACGGAGGCTCAGCCCTTGTGGCACGTGAACTTATACCGGCTCAGAGGCATATGAGGTCTTCCCAAACCAGGGATCGAGCCCGTGTCCTCCGCACTGGCAGGTGGATTCCCATCCACTGACCATCAGGGAAAGTCCCATTGTGACTTTTTACAAAGACCAAAATTTATTTTACCCAAACTTTAGAAAACAAATTGTTATTAAGGGTGTTATGAATTTGTTGTGAAGTCAAAGTTAAGTACATATACATGTTAACTTAGATAACTGGCTTATGCTGTTACTTTTCATGTTTTCATGGGAGTTCAAAACAAATCTGGGTCCAGTTCATTTCACACATCATTTATTTAAATTTTCAAGAAATTTAGAAAAATCCTTGAGGAAACTTGTTTATCTTCAAGAAGACGTGTTCACTGGAAAAAAACTGCTATCTTCTAATGAGAAGCGTTTTGTCTTTCTTCTGGTAGCTAGAAGGGAACTCTTAGTATCCCTACTATACTTCAGATAATGCCATGAAAAGCCATAATGTTAATGGAATATTTCTAATACATACTGAAAAAGGTTAGACTCTAAATAGAATATGAGTTTGTGAATAAATGGGATGGAGATAAATTTCTCTATGAGACACTCTTAACTACACAACATATCTTTCTCAATGGTCTATACCATTCCTGAAATTCCATATTTTTAGCATTAACTGTTTGGACTGAAGTAATTTTCCCCATGTTTCAGCTTATTACTTCAGAAAATAACGCACCACAGACTAATTTGTCAAATACTGAAAACAAAGGCTTACCAAATGTAAATTTATGTTTTTCAACACGTTAATGAACATCCCAGGCAGTGTGGGTTAGAATTCAGAAAAGCATGAGCTCTTTTTTCACTTCTATCATTTTTTAGTTATGGGTCTAAGAGGCAATGTCAAAAAAAAAGCCATTAGAAATTACTTTGAAAACTTACATATCAAATTACTTTGATATGTAAATGAAAGGAACTGTTTCAGTCACATAAACTTCACCTAAACCTGCTGGCTGAATATCATGTTCTGGGCCTCACTGGTCTATAGGAAGCACGGCCTATGAGCCACGGTGCCTAAGGTTTCCCAGTGGATTAAAAACTCACCACTGTCACTGCTGCTCTCGGAAGAGTCCTCTTCCTCCTCAGACTCGGAATAAAATTTCTTATCAGGATTCTCTTTCTTTGCTTTTCCTGCTGGGGTCCATTTTTTGCCTGATTTAAAAAAAGTAAAAATGTAATTATCAAGGAATTCTCATTAAGGGATCTAGTCTTCAGGCAGACTTAATCATTTGGAATACTCTGTGAAACCAGAAGGAAGTTTAAAGCCTCAGGAGAAAAGGCAACACTGAGAAGTCTTGATTCCCACTACCCCTAAGTATAGAAACATAAACTCTCACTCAGAACCTATTATTTTAGATCCACAACCTTATATATAACATATAATTTTAAATATTTTTGTATTCACTGGCCTACAGAAGATTTAAGCTAAAGTAAGACAGTCTAGAAGAGATAAGGGCAATTAGAGGCAGAAGTAGTAAGAGCAGTAAGAAATCCAATTTCACAGCTTGATGTTCTGTGTGCTGTGCTTAGTTGCTCAGTCATGTCTGACTCTTTGTGACCCCATGGACTGTAGCCTGCCAGGCTCCTCTGTCCATGGAGATTCTCCGGGCAAGAATACTGGAATGGGTTGCCATGCCCTTCTCCAGGGGATCTTCCCAATCCAGGGATTGAACCCAGGTCTCATGCATTGCAGGCGGCTTCTTTATCATCTAAGCCACCAGGGAAGCCCAAGAATATAGGAGTGGGTAGTCAATCCCTTCTCCAGGGGATCTTCCCAACCCAGGAATCAAACCAGGGTCTCTGCAGCATTGCAGGTGGAATCTTTATCAGCTGAGTTACCTTGACACTGAGGTTTTTTAAAAAAAATAAAATAAAATAATGAAAACATTTAGTGTAAGCCACAAATAGCCTGCACCATCTCAGCAGTCTGAACCCTGGGGTAATTCTTTGTATGTCTGTCATATCCTAGGTATCTAATCCATCAAGAAAGCCTATAGGCCCCTTGGCCCGTTACCACCTTACTCAGAGCCATCTCTCTCTCTCTCTCTCTCTCTCTCTCTCTCGGATCACCACAATAGTCTCCGACTGGCTATCTTGTGTCTAGTTCCATCTCTCACCCCCACTCCAAGTTGGCTCAAAACAGCAGCTAGAATAATTTTATTAATTCCAATCAAGCCCCTCTTTCTTTGAAAGGGTCTGCAAAGGCTTCCCATTCACTTAGAACAAATGAAGCCCTTATGATAAAAACCTGTCAGCCCTACCTGACCCCTGCTGCTGCTCGCTCTCCTGCCCACTCCCCTCCAGCCACTCATCAGTGTCTTCAAACACCCCAGACGTGCTCCTCCTGGAGGCCTTTCTCCAAAGATGATCCTACTTCCAGCACCCTCATCCCAGATGACCGCATGGCTCATTTCCTCACTTCTTCAAGACTCTGTACAAGTGCCACCTCAGGGAAGACCACTCTACTGAAAATTTCAACCCCCCATGGAGGCTGATCTTACTTCCCTGGTGGCTCAGATGGTAAAGCATCTGCCTGCAATACGGGAGACCCGGGTTCGATCCTTGGGTTGGGAAGATCTCCTGGAGAAGGAAACGGCAACCCACTCCAGTATTCCTGCCTGGAGAATCCCAGGGACGGAGGAGCCTTTGCACTAATTTTTTTGTTTGTTTGTTTTTTGGTCATAGCACTTATTATTTTCTAATATACTACTGTATACAATTTATATATTTATTGTAATTGTCAGTCTACCTCTGCAAGAACATCAGCATCTGGAGATCAGAGATGAATATTTTGTACACTGATATATCTTAAATGTGTCTGGCACAAAAACTATTAGTTGGGTGACAGACCCTTAAAAACTTTAATACAGTGTATTGAAGTAAAATAAATTATTTTCATAAGTGTGACTTTGATTAAGAAAAAGGTAAATCATGTTTCATACACTCTCTTTTAAAGGGCAAGGAAATGTGTACTTTTTAAAAGGTCAAGAACAGTTAAGACGCATCTATTTATCCCACTTCAGAGTTTTCACTGTGTGCCAGTCTGCTAGGGTACAATCTGTTGTAAAGAAATTTACAGTAAGACTGAGGTTCTTATTCAAGAATGGTTCTCAGCACTGGATGTCTGTCAGAATCACCCGAGAATACTTTTTTAAAATATTAATATCAATAAAAAAAATACTAATGCTAAAAATGCTAATGCGTGGGACCCACTTCCCAAGATTCTGATTGGTCTGGTACAGGTCTCACAGATTTAAGATCTCCATATGAATACAGTATAAAGCTAGGTTGAAAAACCACTGCTGTAGAGGGCTTATGGGCTTAAGATATGTTGCTTACAAAGGTAAGCTTCAGTAATCTGGAAAATTACTATCTAGACAATAATAGAAAAATGAGCAAAAATTACTCAAATATATTTGAGTAAGATACTAACATAAGATCAACATACTGCTTTTTATGTATGTTTAAAATGCTCTGTCTTCCAGATGTGAATAAAGATAGTACTCTATAAACAAAGTTCTCCTATATTTAATAAACAGTAAAGTTCATATTTTTCTTAAATCCAAACAAATACATTTTTCTGCAGGCTAGTAAAATGTGTGTAGGTCAATTTATGAAAAAAAAAATTATTTAGTTAGACTATGGCTTTCAGGACAAGACTAAGTCATTATATAAGGAAAATCAGGTGCCTATGCTCAGAGGGGCATAATATTTTGACAGGGCCATGGATTCTCTATTCATGGAGTTTAAGGCCTTAAAAGGTAAAGACTAATAAGTATTTTTGTTATGGTCTGTTTTGACTATGATAATTGTATTATTCTTAGCAAAGGAAATAAAAGGGTAAAGAGAAGAGGAAAAAAAAAAGACTGCACTAATTGGAAAGTTTCAATATAAGATAAAATATTGATAATAGATGTGTTTATAAAGCAAAATACCCTTGATATGCAAAACTGAGAGAAAAGGATCTTCTAGAACCAAGTAAAAACAAAAACTGCAAAGAATCTTGAAAATTTACTAGTGACATAATATATATAGTAGCTAATATCCTGGAAATGGAAACATGTAATGCAAAGTGACTTCTAGTGTCAGTGTGACTAGGTTCCATATTGTTTTGGTTTAAGTATTAGATTGTCTAAACTTAGGCTGTTATTCTTGCTAAGTTAAATTTCACAGTAATAAGACATGACCCTGTAAGATGACTTTACAGTAAGACTAGGGTCACACATATATTATGTGCATAAATACACTGATGCGACTTTAGAGAGGGATGAGGTAGAATGAAAGGCAAGAAAGATTATGTGAACACTACTTTCTATACTACTGCAGCCAAATTTGATAATAAAACTATATATGCTACTTTTATATTTAATTAAGTCTTTATACTATAATTTCAAGTCAATGTGTCCAGAGACAAGCCGATTGAAAGTGTTTTCTACATGGCATCAATGGAGAGTGAGTTTTTTCCACCAAGTTCCATCAGTTATTATTCTCCATAATAAGTTACCAATTATTAATTTCCACAATGTAGTTGGAAAAATGAAAAAGAAATCAATTTGTCTCTGTTCAATTGGACAGGTGAAATGAATATAAGAAAATAGGTTATTCAAGTACTGTCCCTATAGGTAGTTAATGCTTAGAAGAACACGAGAAAATGGAAGAAGCCAGCCAAACAACCAATCTATCAGCCAATACAAGAACACTGCTGAGACCAGATTAAACTGCATGGCATTGCTATCAATTTCTCAGATGATATTTTTATTTAACTGTTTTTGTGTGTGTGTGGATTGGGGCAGCAAGGAGGAGGGATAAGGACAGAAGTAGGGGTAGATTCTACTTGGGCCAAAACATTAAGTACCTAATAATGAAAAGAGACAGAACCATAAAAAACAACAAACAGGCAAAAGAAATTAGGAGAGAGTATTACTTACAACAAAGAACATTCTCTTTGTATTCTAGTATCTGACCAAATGTTTCATAAATAAGCCAATCTTTTTGAAGAATACTTAAGAGTAGTATGTATATTTGAGGAGAAATCACCAAACTTAGTTGCAAGGAAAAACATGGAACTTGTTAGTTTTATATTTTAAAAAATCATCTCTAAATAGAGATAACTGGTCATAACCTGAAAACAGTGGTGTTAATAAATACTAAAGACAATCCAGAATTGCAACAAGCGCAAGCTTCCTCTCATTATGTTACATAACAAAATGCAGTAAGAGTGTGAACAGTGGACTCAGATATGAAGTGGTTTTCCAGTTCTATCACTTACTAGCTATGGGAACCTGGGCAATTTACTTAGGTTCTCTGAACCTTGGTTTTGTCATCTGCAAAACGGGAATAACAACCACCATCACTTATAATAATTATGATGTTTAAACAAACAATGATTATAAAATATTATCAAAAAACACTACCAGGGTTAGTTACTGGTTATTATTGCCCTGGCCACACTCCGAAGCCAGATAAGTTTGAGTAGTTAAGAGAAACAACTTTTCAAAGCAGTCACATTAAATGGCTGTGCCCCAGGAATTTCCTGGCCGTCTAGTGGTTAGGACTTGGCACTTTCACTGTTGTGGCCCACGTTTAATCTCTGGTCAGGGAACTAAGACCCTACAAGCTGCAAAGTATGGGTATGGAATTCTTCTATTTCAAGGAAGACAGTTTTTTCCCCATTGTATAGGGAAAAGTCAGTAGGCAAGAAGCTGACTTTCTCATAGGAATTATAGATAAAGACTAGTTACCTGAATCCTAGTTCAATATATGTGCTGTACTGGAAAGGCACCCAGGATGTAATACGTAATTATTCTTTTTATTAATTCTATTTAAAAAAATATCAGATACATTTCACATAATCAATCTCTAAAGACAATCAGAAGACCCCTCTCCTTATTTTTCTTGTTTATATAAGAAAGAAAGAGATAATACTAGGAAAGAACATCAATTCTCTTACTTTAGTGGCCAGCACGTTATAAAGACCTAGGAAAAGAGTATTTATACAGAGATTTTTTTTTTTAATGTGAAGCAATATATCATTCATTAATTGTGACCTTGTTCAAGGATATTTTTGGTACATAATGCTTCCTATTTATATTTGGCTTCATGTGAAAAAGGTTCCTCAGAAAAGCCAAAAGAACAATTTGTATGGTTTCTGGAAGAGATAGCAAAAATGATTTGGAAAATATTGACAGGAAGCTTATGAGTCTCTAAACTAAGTGGGAAAAGCTCAACTCAATGAAACTAAATACCTTAGAAATTGAATCTGCACAGCTACAAATGCAGTATCACAAATGTGGGTGGCACTGATGCAGAGAATTCAGTTCTCTATTTCCTTGAAGAAAAGGAACAGTACATGTACAATGACACAGGAATACTACAATATTTAGTTCCCATAGCAGCAAGATATATCTAACACATTACATTTAGAAATACCAGAACAATTTTCAGTTTTCAACCCCCCCCAAAAAAGCTTTTATACAAAACAGCAGCTATCCTAGAATTTCCTACTGCTTGCAAAATTAATTTCAGAAAGGTCAACTTACCAACTCTATTACTTCTACATTTCGAACTGATGGGTCAGGCGCCACCTCTGGCCAATTAGATAATTCCAGGTACCCAGTTGCTTTGGTGTTGAGAGTGTGAGATAAAGTGCCAAGCTGGAAATGATCCCTATCTATTAAAATAAAGGAAAATATAAAATAAACAATCTGAGCTGCATATAACAGAGAACAATCCTAATCAGAGCTCAAGGTAATTGGCATATTACCTCAAATGTCAAGGAATAAATATAAACTAGGAAACTCTTCACAGGTCAAAAAAACTGATTTCAGTCCATAGATTACAATAATCTCCCCGATAATGGTCAATAAAAAAGCTAATCAGTCAGTGTGTTTAGAGGTGTTGCTCTGATATGTAGCTTCTCTAAAAATTACTTTACTGTGAATATTAAGAATGACAGCACAGTTAAACAATCCATATACATGTCTTGCCACCAACACATTCAGAATTTTAATAGTTTTACTACAAAACTGAACTGCTTTTTATCCCCTTACAACAATTAAATAAGAAACAATATGAAAACCAAAGTATATAATCATTTGATTCCCACTGTAATGGCTAATTGTGAAACTGATAAATTACTCCTTTTAAAAAGCTGGGGAAAATAAGTCAATTTCCATCTCTGAAAAGCAAACAAATATAAAGGAATACTACTATGAAATAATTCTTTCCGGAAAAGCTTATGTTAGTGAACACAGAATATTTAATAACTCACTATTAAGGTGAATTATATATCCCTTATTAAACAAAGCTATCTATTTAAACCAGAAATGAAGTTAATGTCTGCAAAAACAACATAGCTTTTATCTATTGTTCAGTCAAATCATTTGGTAAGAATAAACATCAGAAGATTGAAATTATTTAGGTAAATAAGGCCTATAAAAACATAAACTTGAACTAATATAAAGCTTGTATCGGAGAAGAGATGAATAAATAGAAAGCACACTTTTCGTCTTTATATATTTATACACACTAATACATATTTTCTGAGATAAAATTTAAACATGTTAGAAATGGGATATAATATCATAAATTTTAAGATAACATATAATATTCTGTAGGTATATTCTGATAATAATACCTTTAAAAGGAGATTCAAGCAGTGGTGCGGGTTTCTGCGCCAGGAATATTTTTTTGGCGTATTTACTTAAAGCTCCACTCTTCTCATTCGGAACAATAAGCTGCCTAATAAATCTTGTACGATCTCTGATGTCGTAGTTTTGATCATACTTGCCGAGATTTAATATGTACTGGGTAAGCAATTTTGTCTGTTGGAAAAAAACAGAACAAGATGAGAATACAGTTATTTATGATTATTGATAACTCTGGATAAACATATTTAAAGAGGTAATAAAAATGAATGGTTATGTCAAACAAATGTTGTTCCATAGGGAATATGCATTTCTAACACTGCAAATGGAATTCTGAAGCCAAAGCACACGTCCTCTTCAGTATTGGGGAGGTGAATGCTGAGTACTGAGAAGCAGCCATGTGCTAGATTATTAAACTGCTGAAGTGGAAAGAAAGGCATCATTAAAAAAATAATCATATATGGCAAACCCGCTGAAGGGTCTACGTGAGAATAATGAATGTGGAAATACAACTAAAAACATGGCACTCAAAACTTAATCGGAAAAATATGCAGGACATCAAAACATCAGAGAGTATTAGGGGGCTGGCAAACTGCTTCTCCTGAGGTGTGTTTTATGAAGAGATACTGTCCCTGGCATAAGCAGTGTCTGCACTCTGACTGCACTCAGTTACTTTACCCTGAATTATGACCCATTAAAGCAGACACATGAATCACTGAACTGGATTACTGCAAATTATTTGCAGTGCATTTAGCTGTTACTTTTTCATAAAAGCAAGCTGCTGATGCCCTCTAAAAACTAGGATAAAAGACTCCTTCCATTTTTTTCCCCATATTGCTTATGGCCTCTAGTAATATTGGTCATTTATTTATTTATGTTAGGGAACAACTTATTATAGTAGCTTTTACCTCTAATAAGATTTCCTAAGTCAATTTTTGACTGTACTACATTAACATATATTGAGATAATTTTAATAATAATTAAACCAAAATTGAAATGTTAACAAAATAGGTTTGTATTTTCAACTCATTACTTTATTGAAAAAGCACAATTTTAATTTAGAAGGTTACACACACACAGTTCTAACTATAAACAGGATTCATAATACATGGAAAAAATAAACATCTACATTAGAACATTTTATAAACATTAGAAATGGATTAAAAACAATAAAATCCATCAAATCAGGTAGAGCTAAAGATAGTTCTATACCAATAAGATACAGGAATGGTGTGGCAAACTCTTTTACAATATTAATTCACTAAGATAATTGATTTGGATAGAAAGCAACTTTCTTTCAGTAACAATCTATTTTAAAACCATTAACCTAGTTTTACTAAAGTAGAACTACAAAAAATACAGATGAAAAATGTTAATAGAGCTATTCTAAATTTGGTTAACAACAACTGCTATTCACTAATTACTAGACTAGGTTGGTTCAACAACAGATAAAGAAAATTTCTATGACTGATTTTTTAAGGACAATCAGCAAAACAGTCACCAAGTGAATAACCCAGGTCAATCCAAGGTACACTGGACTGTGTAATCAACTTGCTGAGATAACCTGGAAAATACATCCTACTGTTAAGTTTTTTCAACTTAAGTGAGAATTTTCAACAGTAGTGAGAATTCATAACTAAGTTAACTCTCTAAAGTATATTTGAATGTTGGGATTTAGAATATGCAACTAGAATAAATCAGATAAAAAAGTCTATTCATTGCAGCACTTTTTTAAGCAAGTGGAGTGATTAATCTTGCTTTTATTGCTAGTCTCTGAAATTAATTTTTAGGAAGTTAATTATTTGAAATATTAACTGACTCTATTTAAAGTGAGATAGAAAATTTTAAGTTATTAAGATTATGTAATTTCCATAATATACACTTATTGACTATAAAACTTGCTTTATTATATTGGTGGGTTATGAAATAATATAGCAAAGTATATTTTCAAAATTAAAATTCTAAAAGATAAAAACATATCCAGGTCCCATGATGCATTAAAAACATAAACAGAATAATTAACTTACTCACATACCTCTTTATTCACATACCTTAATCAATTTCTTAGCTCTATTTCTAAAACCAAGTCACTGGTATTTATCTAAAGAATGTAATTTTATATGTCTTCAAAATGGAATTATCTTCAAAATGGAACTTTATGATCACTAATTATGAAAGTATTGACATTTGCAACTTATTATCTTCAAAATGGAATTTAATGATCACTAATTATGAAAGTATTGACATTTGCAACTTATTCTTCACTATAGAACTTAATTTTTTTTAATGGAGAAAATGCCCTCTTTACAGTTTGAATGATCCAATAAGCATAGAAAAAATTTTGTTGAATAAAGGATATTCTCAATGTTTTCATGTTAAAATTTGTAAATATTTCAAGCCTAGATATTTAAATCTTTTCCCTCCAACGAAACTATCTTTACAAGTTAAAACTTTTGAATATTTCTCTATAGTTTAATATTTCATCAAATTTAGCTACTGCAAAATCAACTGCCTTCTCAATTTCATTTCATTCTAATTTAAAATATAAATTTAACCAACTAAAATAGTAGCTCCATCAAAAAAGTCTTCATCATAGCTGAAATACTGCAAATGAAAGAACTTCTACAATAAATTATTAGCTCTTACCACTTAATTTGCTCAATTCTTCCTTTGTTTTTATCAGGATATATTTCAATGTCATTCTCTCTGCAAGATTTGTTTCCAAGAACTGCTATTTTGCTAAAGTTTTCAAAAGCTTAAGGTTGTTGGAACTCTACCTGGTAAATACTTTAAAGGTTTCCAAATGATTTTGAATAAAAATCTAACCAACACACAAAAATCTCACTTAATCTACTCCCCATGCACCAACCCACCTAATCCAGTCAAAAAAAGCCAGTATATAACACAAACTAATTTACAATGTAGTTTTTCACAATATCACATTTCTAAAATCTGTTGGTCACATGCAGCAAAAACTGAGTATGAGAGTGTGTGCTGTCATGCTGAAGTATGCTTTTTCAATATTAGCTTCATCACAAGAATTCTGTAGTTTAGTTAAACCACACATATCAAGTATCAGTATATTTGACCATTATAGTTTTATTTCAATTGGTAAAATAAGCAGAGTGAGTTTGCATGCACCACAACCAATGCCCAAAATATTTCTGTTCCATAGTTTTCTTAATTTAATAAGAATGTTGCTTTTACCCTGACAACATTTGCTCAGTGAAAGCCACGTTGGGGCTTTTAAATTTACAATAGCATTTTACAGAGATTTTGACAGAATAAACTTTCAAAAGCTTTACTCAGATTCCATTTACACTGACAGAAGAAATGTACAAAAGCTTTGAGTAAAAATGGTCTATTATTGGAATTAATTGTTTTTTTTTATTTGAAAACCAGCAGCATCATTTGGGTCCTTTTTCTGCTAAAGGAGCCAGTACAATAACTGTCATTGCTTCATTCCTCATATGTGGAAAAGAAAACTTGTAATAAAAACAAAACTAAATTTTAAAAGTTACTTGATTTATATGAGATCATGTCTCACAGGAAGGGATGTAAACATATTTGGCACCTGTATATATTAAATCGTCACCCTGAGGACCAGACTTCTTAAATATCTTCTAGTTTTGAAAATATATGCTGATCCTGTTTTAGCAGATTTATCTTATCTTCAGTTTGTTGTGTGGTTAGTGGTATCGCTATGATTTTCATGGTAGATGGTACATGCTGATGAACATTTTATGCAGGTTAAATAATGATACAGAAATTCTCTACTTCATTCTTCATTAAATATACACTTCAAGTTTTCAGAATTTATTGCTGCCGGATTCATAACAAATAAACAAAAAAAGAACTGCCAAATAATAAAATAAATAGGTTTTAGATTTACAGTACACAGTAAATGACAAAACTACTGTAGCAAGAGTGCCCTGACCACTCTCTTGAATAGTTTATAGCAAGATTGTTCTGTCCTGTCTCCTGCACATATTTCGTCCACAACCAACCCCTAAGTTCCCATGGTTTCCTCTTACTCCAGCCACTGACAGCTGGGAGCTTAATGCTTTGCACAGGCTGTGACACAACATGCTGGTTACCATCAAGTTACCATTAGATAAAACACTTCAACACTTGTGTCACCACCACTGGAAAAAAGAGGGACCTGCCTTATCAGGGCATGCTTTGTTTTCTCAGTACACATCCTACATGTGGCTCTAAATGAGAAAGGTTAGTCATGCTGTATCTCAAAAAGGTTGGGAAAAGAAAGACAAAGTCTTTCCATTTAAATGCTTCTCATTTTTAAATGAAATTTCTGTTCACTACACTTGTGTTTCACAGGCCACTAGACAAAACCATGGCAAAGGTTAGAAGTACAACATGGAAACTTACAAACTTACTATCTTATTTCAATGCAACTCTCTTTGGACAGAAAGGAGATCAAACCAGTCAATCCAAAAGGAAATCAACCCTAAATATTCATTCATTGGAAGGACTGATGCTGAAACTCCAGTGATTCGGCCACCTGATACGAAGAGCCTACTCACTCATGCTGGGAAAGATTGAGGCCAAAAGAAGAAGAGAGTGGCAGAGGATGAGATGGTTAGATAGCATCACTGACGCAATGGGCCTAAGTTGAGCAAACTCTGGGAGACAGTGAAGTACAGGGAAGCCTGGTGTGCTGCAGTCCATAGGGTTGCAGAGTTGGATACAACTTAGCGACTGAACAATAACAACAAAAGCTTCATTAAAGATGAAAACCCTGGGATAAAGCCTAAACTGGATGGGACACTGAAACAACAGATAGAAATCAGATCTGTCCTGGGCAACAGTAACAAAGAAACAGACATGATCACGTAAACAATCATGGCATTTCAATATGACCGAAGGCTCAATCAAAACCAGATTGGACATTCAACAGTACATTCAAATGGGTTTTATAAAAAAAAAAAAATCATATAAGATGAAGAGAATATTATAATGTACCATAAATAACAGAATATTCAATAGCATATATACAGCTTTGTATTCAATTTTTATGTCACATTATTTTCTTGTTTAAGGAATCATTTCTGGGAAAAAAAATTGGGGGAGAATGTTTTGTAAATATGAAGAAATCCAATATTCTAAAAAAACTTCTCAAAACACGGGCATCATATTTTTACATAAATACTCTTGACAAGTAATAAACTGGCAAAAACTATTTGCTCAACAAAAGCCTTCTTCAATGGAGAAGGCAATAGCTACCCACTCCAGTACTCTGGCCTGGAAAATCCCATGGAGGGAGGAGCCTGGTGGGCTGCAGTCCATGGGGTCGAAAAGAGTCGGACACGACTGAGCAACTTCACTTTCACTTTTCACTTTCATGCATTGGAGAAGGCAATGGCAATCTACTCCAGTGTTCTTGCCTGGAGAATCCCAGGGACAGGGGAGCCTGGTGGGCTGCCGTCTATGGGGTCACACAGAGTCGGACACGACTGAAGCGACTTAGCAGCAGCAGCAGCCTTCTTCAGATATTATATAGGTCAACACAAAATAATGAAAAAGTTATCTTATAGTCCTAACATCAGCTTACATATATTTGTTTCTAGAATGTTAAAAAACATACAGGACTCAGCATTTAAAATTGGTTCCACATGGTTGTAACTTTTAAACAGAAGGATACTAGCAAATGTGTTTGGTAAATTTAGGAGAACTACACAGAATTCTTAACATATATCAGAGGCAAATGTAAGCAGCACTAGTCTTCTAGCTAATCAATTTCATCATTCTACAACTAGGACTTTAAATTTTTTTAATTAAAAATTTTTATTAAATGACTTTAAATTCTATACTGCTTTACAATTTTCAAAAGTTTCACAGAGATGATTTCAGAAAATCCTGTAACAACCTTTCCCCCCACCTCTATGTCACTGCTCCCCTTCCCTCTCCTCACTGGTAACCAGCAGTTATACTCTCTATCTGTGAATTTACTTCTTTTTTTGTTTTATTCACTAGTTTGTTGTACTTTTTAGAGTCTACTATAAGTGATATCACACAGTATTTGTCATTCTCTGTCTTACTTACTTTACTTAACATAATGCTATCCAACTCCATGCATGTTGTTGCAAATAGCAAAAATTTTATTCTCTTTTATGGCTGAATAGTATTCCATTATCCATGGGCAGAGCAGCCTGGTGGGCTACAGTCCATAGGGTCGCAAAGAGTCAGACATGACTGAAGCAACTGAATGAGCGAGTATTCCATTATAGACATACATCACATGTGTATGTGTGTGTGTGTGTGTGTGTATAGAAACACACACACAAATATATAATATACACTACACAGTATATGTATATGAAATATATATGTGTTTCATTATATTGTTATGTCTTTATCTAGCAAGGAAACTCCCTCCCTCCCTCTCTCCCTCTCTATATATAAAATATATCACATCTTTATTCATGCATTGGTTGATAGATACTTAGGTTCCTTCCATAACTTGGCAATTGTCAAGTAATGCTGTTATGAACATTGGGGTACACATATCTTGTATTGTGTGTGTGTGTGTGTGTGTGTGTGTATCTTTTGATTAGTGCTTTTGTTTTTGTTTTTTTGTCAGCTATCTGCCCAGGATTTGAATTGCTGGGTCACATGACAGTTCTATTTTTATTTTTTGAGAAATCTTCATACTGTTTTTCACCATGGCTACATGAATTTACCTTCCCACCAACAGTGTATAAGGATTTCCTTTCCTCCAGATCCTTGCCAATATTTGTTATTGGTGTTCTCTTTGATTACAGCCATTCTAACAGATGTGAGGTGCTATCTCACTGTGGAGATTTCCCTAATGACTAGCAGTTCTGAGTATCTTTTCATGTGTCTGTTGGTCATCTGCATTTCCTCAATGGGAAAATATTTATTCAGTTCTGTTCATTTTCCAATCAAGTTGTTTGCTTTTTTGATATCAAAATGTATGAGGTGTTTATATATGTTGGATATTAACCCCTTATTGATCACATCATTTGCAAATATCTTCTTTTCAGTGGATGGTCTTTTCATTTGTTGATGGTTTCCTTTGCTGTGCAAAAGCTTTTAAGTTTCAGTTCAGTTCAGTTGCTCAGTAGTGTCCGACTCTTTGCGACCCCATGAATCGCAGCACGCCAGGCCTCCCTGTCCATCACCAACTCCCAGAGTTCACTCAAACTCATGTCCATCAAGTCAGTGATGCCATCCAGCCATCTCATCCTCAGTCGTACCCTTCTCCTCCTGCCCTCAATCCCTCCCAGCATCAGAATTTTTCCCAATGAGTCAACTCTTCACATGAGGTGGCCAAAGTATTGGAGTTTCAGCTTTAGCATCATCCCTTCCAAAGAACACCAGGACTGATCTTCTTTAGAATGGACTGGCTGGATTTCCTTGCAGTCCAAGGGACTCTCAAGGGTCTTCTCCAACACCACAGTTCAAAAGCATCAATTCTTCAGTGCTCAGCTTTCTTCATAGTCCAACTCACATCCATACATGACCACTGGAAAAACCATAGCCTTGACTAGATGGACCTTAGTAGGCAAAGTAACGTCTCTGCTTTTGATATGCTGTCTAGGTTGATTATAACTTTCCTTCCAAGGACTAAGCGTCTTTTAATTTCATGGCTGCAATCACCATCTGCAGTGATTTTGGAGCCCCTCAAAATTAAAGTCTGACACTGTTTCCACTGTTTCCCCATCTATTTCCCATGAAGTGTTGGGACCAGATGCCATGATCTTCGTTTTCTCAATGTTGAGCTTTAAGCCAACTTTTTCACTCTCCTCTTTCACTTTCATCAAGAGGCTTTTTAGTTCCTCTTCACTTTCTGCCATAAGAGTAGTGTCATCTGCATATCTGAGGTTACTGATATTTCTCCTGGCAATCTTGATTCCAGCTTGTGCTTCTTCCAGTCCAGTTTTCTCATGATGTACTCTTAAGTTTAATTAGGTCCAATTTGTTTATTTTTGCTTTTGTTTCCTTTGCTTTAGGAGATGGATCTTATGTCAAAGAGTGTCCTATGTTTTTCTCTAGGAGTTTTATAGTATCCAGTCTTATATTAGGTCTTTAACCCATTTTGAGTTTATTTTTGTATACAGTGATAGAGAACATTCTAATTTTATTCTTTTACATATAGCTGTCTAGCTTTCCCAGCACCACTTACTGAAGAGTCTATCTTTTCTTCATTGTATATTCTTACCTCTTTTGTCATAAATGAATTGACTGCTCATTTAAGTGTGTGGGTTTTTTTTCTGAGCTCTTTATTCTGTTCCACTGACCTATATGTCTGTTTTTGTGACAGACCATACTGTCTTGATTACAGTAGCTTTCTAGTACAATCTCAAGATTCCCTGGAGAAGGGAAAGGCTACCTACTCCAGTATTCTGGCCTGGAGAATTCCACGGACTGTGTAGTCCCTGGGATCGCAAAGAGTCGGACACAACTGAGTGTCTTTCACTTTCACGTACAATCTGAAGTCAAGAAGTATGATTCCCTCAGCTCTGTTCTTTCTCAAGATTGCTTTGGCTATCTGGAATTTGTTTCCATACAAATTCTGAAGTTACTCATTCTAGTTCTGTGAAAAACACCATTGGTATTTTGCTAAGGATTGCACTGTATCAGTAGACTGTCTTGAGTAGTATGGTCATTTTAACAAAAGTAATTCTTCCAATCAAAGGACATGGTATATCTTTCCTTTTGTTTGTGACATCTTCCATTTCTTTCATCAGTGTCTAATAGTTTTCCAAGTACAGGTCTTTCATCTCCTTAGGTGGGTTTATTCCTAGGATTTCATTCTTTTAATCTGATGGTTTCCTTAATTTCTCTTCCTCATAGTTCATTGATAATATACAGAAAACCAGATTTTAAAAAATTTTACAGTATACAGATTTTTTATCAACTTGAGTGTTTTACCTTTGTATGTTTCATCTTGACTTTTTCAATGCCAAGAAAATTTATCCAAGAAAAGGTAAAAATGTCACTGCATAGAGCCTGTGTCATCAACGAATTTTTTGAGTGCTGTATCTCTGGTTCTGGTTTTACAATAATTCCTATGGTTTGTGCATTTCTATAAAGCATAATATTTTTAGGAATATATATGTTGAATTAGAAATAACTGACCATATTATTGTAACTCCCATCTTACATATAGGAAACTAAGTCTTACGTAGACTGTATAATCAGTCCAAAATCATGTAGCTAGTATGTGGTAAAACAGTATTTGAAGTCAGACAGTGTAATATTGGAGCCTGTACTTTTGATTACCACGTGACTTCCAGTAATTGACACTAAAAAGCTCTAAGGTGGTCATCACATACCAACTGCTTTCTAAATTTCCACTGAAAGAGCCTAAAGTCAGAAAATTAAAGAAACTTACAGAAAAAGTTCATCTACAGAGTCTTAATCATAATTTTTAAAAACTATATGAATAGCTTTATATCTCCATACCAAAAAATTAAAATATTAAAGAAATGTAATACTAGACAAAATGTTGATTTTTCAGGTACTATATTTTTTAGTTCTAGAACTTCCATTTATTTTTTTTTTCATTTATTTTTTATTAGTTTTTATTTCTCTGCTGAGTTCACTTTTCATCTATTGTGAACACATTTTCCTGTATGTCATCAATCACTTATAAAAGTTGCTGCAAATTTATACCTGTAAATTTCCACATCTGAGTCATCTACAAGTTGGCTTCTGGTTTTTGTTTTCTTGAAAACTGGTCTTATTTTCCTATTCTTGTTCATTATTGTGCTAAAATAAACATAAATATTACACTGCAACCATTTTTAAGTACACAGTTCAGTGTTATGCAACCATTACTACCATTAATCTCCAGAAATTTTTATGTCTTCACAAATTGAAATTCTATACCCATTAAATAGTAATTCTCTGTTTGAGTTCTTACATTGAGTAAATTGGGATTTATCTCGGACATTATGAATGCTGAACTATAGAAACCCTTAACTTTGCTATATTTTAGGTTGGGTTCACAGTACAGCCTGTCTCCTCAGTGCTGTTCAAATTGCAGTTCAGTCCCTTTATTATTAACTGCGCTGCTCTAAATCCACCATGCATATATGTGGTTTAGGTGTCAGCCAGAGCTGGGACAGAATTATTCAGATTTTGAGGCTCTTCACACTGGCTCTTTCCTTTCTAGAATTCTTCCTTTTCAATATCTTTGGTGGTAGTTTTCTTTTTGACCCCACCAAAGCAGCTTGCAGGATCTTAGCTTCCTGAGAGGGTCTGAACCTGGGCCCTCAGCAGTGAAAGCAAGCAGTCCTAACTACTGGACCACCAGGGAATTCCCTGTATTTTCCTTAAACTCTGTCCTCTACTTCCTCAGGCAGGAAGACTCTGGGTTTCCTTTTGGAGTTTCAGTCTCTATGTGTAGTGCCAACTGAAGACTGAATTTAGGATCAGACCCAGAAAAGTGTCAATTTCCCTTCAGAATCTTCCCACTTTTAATTTTAATTACTCTTCAGAGACTTCAGGCAGTTGCTTCCTTTTTGTATTTTCCCAGAGTTTACAGTTGCCCAGTAGGAATTTACTGAATACTACCAAAAGCAGACTGTTGACTAAGTTTCAAAATCTCTTTTACACTAAAGAAAGACATTTGAGATATTAAAGAAGTTTATTATTCAATTATTTTTAGGCATACAATTCCTATATCTGATAAAAATCAATCTAGACATCCCCTATAATTAAATAATGCAATAAAAATTCTGAAAATGCTCACTGAGTGATCTAGGCTACAGGGAAGTTAGATCTACAAATACTGGGACAACATGGCAGATCAGTTTCTGAACACTGTGGCCTGGTCTCCCCAGTTGAGTTTCAAAGATGGCTAAAATTAACATGTATAGAAAACATATTTTTTTACATTGACAAGAATTTTAGTCTCATCTCATATCCAGTAGATTATGAATCATGCAACTTAAAAATGCTGTCTATTGGAACTTAAACATTATTCTTTAGTGCTAATTCTCACTTATGAATTCTCTAAAACTCCTTGAGAAATGAGAAACTGGAGAACAGAACACAACCTTACAGGATACCTTTGTTTGTCTATTTTTATATTTAATCATTTAAAAACAATGAGTTTTTTTCCCTAAACATAACTGTTCACCAGCTGGTGGTCAAGTCTATTATGGTTATCTAGATGTATCATTCGAAAATACACAATACAACACTTCAGAAGTTCAGCTCCAAAAAATGAGTTCAAGAAAAAAAAAACAGCTGAGTGCAAACTATGTTGTCTTCAAAGTCACTGAATAAAAAGTTATGGAATATACTTTACAATTTCTGAACATAAGAGTACTATGCTCTTATTGGTTATTTACTGCTCCAAAGAATCTTTATTTAGTTTTGTAAGACAGAACTACTTCAGTGCTGAGTAATAGACTAATTTCGTATTACTTTTCTTTGATGATAATCTATAAGCTAGATTTATCTATAGCAGCCAAACCATTGTTATGATGCACTGTGTTTAGTAGCTCAGTCGTGTCTGACTCTTTGTGACCCCATGGACTGTTGCCTGCCAGGCTCCTCTGTCCATGGGGATTCTCCAGGCAAGAATACTGGAGTGGGTTGCCATGCCCTCCACCAGGGGATCTTCCCAACCCAGGGATCAAACCCAGGTCTCCCACATTGCAGGCAGATTTCTTTACCGTGTGAGCTACCAGGCAAGCCCATTGTTCCAATAAGGCCATAAAAATCATAAATTCTAGGTGTCATGGTAACATTCACAATACCATACGAAGAGTAAAAACAATGAATGTCAGGCTAAAACAGTGTTTTTATCAATAAAGGAGCAACTCAACAGCAAACAGTTTTCCCCTTTTACTCAGTGTTTAAAAAATACCTCATTGCATGAATTAATTTACATGACACTTGGAAATGACTAACTGATTCCTTTCAAAGATTGACTTAAAATATAAAGATAAAATCTAAATCATAGAAATATGCTCAAAATATTTGCGATTATTTGGTCACAAATTTGATATACCCGTCAGCCAAAGCTATATATTAATACAACTCACATCACAATTAGGAATGAAGACAACCTGAAAATATACAGAAATTAGTTAGAAGAGTTACTTGAGAATGTCTCATTCTTTTTCCTTTTATCTATACAGCTATTTGAACAAGGAAAAAGAATGAGAAAGATCCTATTTTATACACAGAAGTGATTCTATGCATTTTATACATACAGGCTATTTCTCTAATCAACAGTTCCACAAAGTCAACTGATTTAAAAAGTGAATATTCAAAACTGCAAACACGGTCAATTATACCACTATTAAAAATATTTAATGGTTTTCCCTTCACGTGGAAGATCAAGTCCTGCCCTTGCCTACCTTTCAAAACTCAGCTTTAAGCTTCCTGGGGGCACCACGCTGTGTCACGACTCTGACCCCCTGCTCTCCTCTCTCCTTATTCTGTATAGTAAACCACTCCTTAAAAGCCCTTAGTCAGGAGACTTATCTTCAATGAAGCTCTGTCTGACCTCTCTCCTCCTTCTATTTCAGACTTTCAATAACTTTCTCCTATGGAGTTCCACTGTGTCACAATACACTATTACAGTACTTACCATGCACTATTTCATTTTTTTATGTTTTTCTCCTCAACTAGCCAGAACATTGTCTCTTTATATAACTATCATCTAAAGTAAAACCTGAATGAAACAGGCACCGGATAATTGTTGAATGGACAGACTAATGTATAAATGGACATCGCTGCTTGATCAGAGCAAAGAATAAAGTAGATTCCACATAGGTAGACTGAGGATTAGTCTCTTACCTGTTTAGTAAGTAAGTAAGTAAGTAAGTAAGTAAGTAAAGTCACTCAGTCGTGTCCGACTCTTTGTGACCCCATGGACTGCAGCCCACCAGGCTCCTCAGTCCATGAGATTCTCCAAGCAAGAATACTGGAGTGGGTTGCCATTTCCTTCTCCAGGGGATCTTCCCGACCCAGGGATCGAACCCAGGTCTCCCGCATTAGAGGCAGACGCTTTAACCTCTGAGCCACCAGGGAAGTCTTACCTGTTTGGAGTTGGTTAAATACAATTTTGCTCCAAGATTTAAAATCTGTAGTTTTACAAGATCATCTTCGCTGGTGAAGCTTTTAGCCGTCTTCCTCAAAACATCAGGGGCAATTTTAGGAACTCGTCACAGTTTTCTCCAATTAGCCAAAGAATACTTGCTCTAGCCACAGGAACCTAATAGTAGAAACAGATAACACAGAAATATTGCAAACAAAATAATCACACTCTCCTTAATAGTAATATAGAAAAGGCTTTAAATATTATAAAAGGTTTTACATCTATTAATTCATTTAATGTATATCCAGGAAGTCCTCTTATATTTACAGATTTTCTTCAGCTACCAGAAAATCTGATTAACACTGATTTCATAAAGGAAAAACCACTGGTCTAGAATCTTGATTCTATCAGAGATCTGCAAACTCTTGGGCCAAATCTGTCTAGCCTAGCCCATTTGTTTATTTATCATCGTTGTGTTGTCATTACATCCTGTGTTGTAATTGCAGAAGAACAGCTGAATCAAGTGTGTTAGTCACTCAGTACCTCCAGGCTCCTCTGTCCATGAAATTCTCTAGGCAAGAATATTGGAGTGGGCTGCTATTCCCCATAAAGTTGAAAATATTTACTTATCTATCAATTTACAGGAAAAGTCAGCGGACCTTTGCTTCACGGCATTGGTGCACAACTCTCAATGCCTATACAAAGCATCCAAAGTTAGTACTAGAGTTTGAGTAAACTATGGGAGTTGGTGATGGACAGGGAGGCCTGACGTGCTGCAGTCCATGGGTTGCAAAGAGTTGGACACAACTGAGCAACTAAACTGAACTGAACTGAGGACTGTAGGCTTTTGTTATCAGTTCTAAGACAGTAGTTCTATGATGGGGCCCTGGAATCCATGCTCCATGAAGCATCACAGATGATTCTTGAGACAGGTGGCTTGCAAAGTACATTTTGAGAAGCCATGGACAATACAGACAAAGGAACAGAGGACCCATTTAAGGCCTTGATTCCAAATCAAAACTGTTATTGTTTTCTACATATCTGTATCTACAGCACTGACAAAATTATCAAGATCTGCTTATAAAATCATGAATGCTGGTCTATTATTTGGTCATCAATAAAGGAAATAGGAATAAGATAAACTTGCCCGTATGGCATTTTTCATTATATATTTTTGATAAAGTACCTTTCCATATAATTTGCTTCTTAAAAATAAATGCTTTGCTAAAAATTGGAAACCTTCCACCAGCACCATTAAGAAGAACATTTTATTTAGAGCATGCAAATTAGTTTTATTACTATTTATTTGTATTCTCCCTTATTCCAAAAGGAATTTGAAGGGGTATGCAAATTAGTTTATGCAAACATTTTCACCTGTATAGAAAATTTGCTTTTTATAATAAGTGAAAAAGCCACTGGCTATCATTAAGAAGTAGCATCACAAGAAGAGGTAAGACTCTTTATGAAGTCCTTTTCTAATTTCTCAAATAATGTCCCAATGTTTTCATTACAGTTTCACAGCTGTACACAGTATGACTGTTAAGGAAGAAAGTGAGAATGGAGACCTTTGCAAAGTGAGAATTTTATCACAATATCTATCATCTCAAATTCTTTCAAAATACCCATTTCGAGAAGTAATACATTATTTAGACATCACTAAGTTGAGTCGTTCACCAGAATGAGGTCATCAGAAAACTTTAAAATCAAGTACACATTTTTAAATAATGTGCTAACATTATCATCTTTAAAATTAATATTAGAATAAGTTTAGTAAGAGAGAAGAAAATCAGTATATTTACATAATAATTTTAAGTACTAAGCAAAGTAATAGTAAAATACTAAATGCTATTACAGATCTACTCACATATTATGATAAAATTGATATCCCTACTGTATACTGATTTTTGGGAAGAAAGAGGCTATTTCCAATGTTCCAAAGGTTACACTGCATTAAGGTCTTACTTCCAATCTATTATTTTAAATTGGGCTAAAGAATAGTAATTGAGTGGTACATTAAATTTTCCAGTATGAAGCAATTCAAGTTGCCTACCATAATGAAATGTACCTCTAAATAAGAATATATGAGCAACTTCAGATTTCAATTATGCCAGATTTATTTTTCTTAAATATTTTATTATATATTGCTAGTAAAAAAATTAGAATTCTATGACTATCACAATCTATTACTCCACTTTAATCCTTTGGTTATACACTTTTTTTTTTTCCAGTTAAAAGGACAATCCCCCAAAGGTCTAAGAGATTATTTTATTCCTATTCATTAATATACCAAGATTAAAATAATATTCAAATTCTCTGAACAATGTACATACATTTAAAATATAACTCTTTAAAAAATTAAAAATCAGCTTGGACTGCAAGGAGATCCAACCAGTCCACTCTGAAGGAGTTCAGCCCTGGGATTTCTTTGAAAGGAATGATGCTAAAGCTGAAACTCCAGTACTTTGGCCACCTCGTGCAAAGAGTTGACTCATTGGAAAAGACCCTGATACTGGGAGGGATTTGGGGGCAGGAGAAGGGGATGACAGAGGATGAGACGGCTGGATGGCATCACAGACTCGATGGACGTGAGTATGAGTGAACTCTGGGAGTTGGTGATGGACTGGGAGGCCTGGCATGCTGCAGTTCATGGGATCGCAAAAAGTCGGACATGACTGAGTGACTGAACTGAACTGAAGTTCTAAATGTTCATCCTGAAAATCTCAAGATGGTAGTGGTGGTGCGGTGGGGCCAGGATAATATTCAGAGAGTCCAGAACTAAGGTAATAAAATTTCCAAGTAACATTTTAAAAACACAGAAAATTTCTCCACAACAGGAAGTAATATCAGTAAGTATACTGAAACCAATCTTTCTGTGATGACATTAAAAAGCTTAGAAAACTGACAAACCTAATCTTGCGCATTTGGCTGGAATCAGAATCATAAAATTTTCAGGTTCCAGCCCTGCCTTTCCCTCCCTATTAGATTATAAGACTCTCATTTGTACACTACTGATACTATGAATCCGTGGCCACTATTTTCAAAGGTCTGAAGCAACTGAAAAAAACAGTACAAAAATTAGCCACTTTTTGTTCTCCACGGCTAAAGCCAAACTATTAACACACATGCACACATATAATACTTTCATTATGAACCTCTACTTTTCAGTATTTTCCAAGACAAACTGGACTGTAAGGACTCTGCTTGATCCTTTATTCTAAATGCCCTGAGCAAGTGGTTAAGTGCACTTTTTAAACCTTCTACCAGAAGGCAGTTTTCACTGCCATTTTAACCCATTAACCTGCCTGCAAAAACGGATAGTCTTTCCAAGCTGACCACAGCAGTTATAGAAAGACATCCAGAAAGATTTCACAGATCACTCTGTAAGCAGTTCAATTTAAAAGCTATTGTGTTACAATACCAGCTCACTGCACAATGTAACAGTGTATGGTAAAACCTGCAAAAACATCAATTTTATTTAAATTTGTCAAAGGCACAATCAGAAGACATCTAAACAAACTGCATACAAATAGCAAATCTGATCCAATATTCTGCATCTGGACTCAATATGCATTAACACTTAAGTGTGAATTAAGCAGGGGTGGCAGGGCAAGTGCAGTTGACTTGTGAAATGGCAGGCGTTCAGTGAGGCACTTGGGCAAGAAGTCCATAAAGCACCACTTCAGCATCACTCAGCAGTCATTACAAAACAACATCTTTCAACTCTCCTTTTGTAATATAAAATCCTCACCTGTCCCATTCGAGGTAATTTGTAAACCTGTTAGAACAATCCTCAGGTAGTATGCATTTCATTCTGGAAGAATAAAACTGTATTTTATCTATTTCTCCTTGCATTTACCATAGACTTTTCCTTCACATATTTATTTAGTTGCCATATTTTTTGCACATATAGGTAGGTATGTTTTTAAATTTTTTGTACATTGGCCATTTTGAATTTTATAATGTCCCATTTTATCCTGTTAAAAGCCCTTAATTAATTTTAAATCTCACATTCTTGTTGCTATTCACTTAATTATCTCTTTCCCTACTTTCCTATTTTCAACTTTTATAACAGTGTTTTAATTATAAATGGCCTTTAACTGGCTTTGTTTTTCATTTCAAAGTCTGTCTTCTAATGAGAGAATGAAGTCCATTCATATTTAGAATAGGATATATTTGATTTTTACCCTTCCATCTTACTTCTTGATTTTAACTCTTCATTTCAATTTTTAAACATTTATTATTTACTTAACATTTAGGTTTTCTTTTTTTTTCCTTTTGTGAATTTGGAATTTCCACCATACTTTGTATTCCACTAATGGTTATCTTCTATCTGATGAAAACAGAAAAATAAGCTTTGCTGTACGTTCTGTAAAGAAGTATGTACTTGGTTCATATTCTATCAACTGTTGTTGAGAAAGCTGATGCAATCAAGAATTTTCCTGAGCCCCACACAGGGACATAAAGACAACAAATACTTTTCCCAAGTAAGCCTGTCGCTTGCTTGATCCCGGTCTCATGTACAGTCACAGGTTTCATGTAAGCCACTACATTCCCCCAAAAGCCCTAACATTTCTTTGCCTTGCCTCTCCCTTTCTAACAAGACCAGCACAGGCCTAAGAGCACAAGATGACTGGAATACAGAATCCCACATTCCTATTTCTTTCTCATGACCTGACACACGTTTCTCTGCCATTATTTACAAGCAAGAAATTAACTATTTTTCCTACCAAAACCCACTGCTTTCACCCTAAGATAATCTATTTTCACCTTGAAAAGTGAAAGGGAAGTCGCTCAGTAGTGGCCGACTCTTTGCGACCCCATGGACTGCAGCCTACCAGGCTCCACCGTCCATGGGATTTTCCAGGCAAGAATACTGGAGTGGGTTACCATTTCCTTCACCAGATCTTCCTGATCCAAGGATTGAACCCGGGTCTCCCGCACTGTAGGCAGATGCTTTACTGTCTGAGCCACAAGGGAAGTCCTTACTACTTTTTAAACACATGAGACTACTAAAATAATCTCACCTCCTTCTACTCTCTTCCTCCCATGACACCTTCAAAACACTTTTATTCTGAACTAATCATACCCTACCCCTAAATTTTCTAAGATTGCTCAGTATTTTTAGTATCAGATTAGAATTTCCTTTATATTATGGCCCTTCTTCAAGAGTTCCCATTTAGTCTATTTTTATACATTTAATTATGTGTATAAATATATACATATATTGTGTAAGTACTCTGTTCTTTGATTGCCCTGATCTAGAATTTCCACCTTTGGCTCCTTAGTTACTTGCTTAGAAAAGTGGTTCTTACTAGGTGGTGTAACACTTGTCTAAAAGGTATCTAAATACCTGTAGGAGTATTTGTGATTGTTACAATGACTAAAATACTACTGAAATCTGAGGTCTGGTTACACAGAGATGCTGGACATCTATCTCAGTAGACGTGAGGAAAAAGTTTTACCCTCCTACTTCCTATCAGCAGATTATTGACAAATAATGTCAAACACTTGTTTCACATACGGGCAAATGGACCATTTAATGCCTGATTTGTCAACAATTTGGGTGAATCAAAAGAAAACGACAATAAAGTCCTGGGCAGGTCAGTGAGTGGACAAGTGAATTGGATAAAAAAAGAGAGACTAGAAAAGGAAGACAAATACAGCAAGAATGTACTGGTTAAGAAAGCAGACTACTAACTATATGACCTTAATCATGTTACCTAACCTATCCGTGCCTCGGTTTCCTTTTCTTAAAAACTATTTTATTAAAAATTTTGTATTCTAACATTTTATATTTTTCTTTTGCCATTTTGGTTTTTCATAAACAACTCTTATTGAATTAAGTTGCTCTACGTTGTTCTATATTTGCAAGAAAATGTAATAATTCTGCCTCCATTTTCTACTTTTCAGAGTTGTAATTAATGATTTATATTTTTAGGGTGCTTAGAATAGTGCCTGACATATGATTAACACTATAAGAGTTATGTTAAATAAATAACCAAAACAGAAAGAGCAACAAGGATGCTTATTAAATTCAACACCCATGATCATAATAAAAGTTTACACTAAGCACTATTCTCAGTGCTTCATATATGTTGACTCATTTATTCCTCACAACATAAATAAAGTCATTAGTACATGTGTTTCAATTTTACAGAGAAGAAAGCTGGAGCAAGGAGAAGTCAAGTATTGCTTAAGATCACAAAGCTAGTAAAGGGCAGAGACTAAATTTGAACCCAAGTCATGTGATTTTCAAATCAAACTCTTAATCTCTCATATACAGTCTTTGTAAGAAGTCCTGACTTTGATTATTAACCAACAATAAGAGTAGATATGAAGAAAAAGAACTGTGGTGAGAATATTGTAAAAGATCTTTCCTTTCCTCTTACTTATTCATTCATCCATCCATTCCAGTTTGGATTCAGAGATTCTTACCCTATTCTAGAGGTTATAATCCTTTTACTATCATGTATTTTGTTGCTCAAATTAGCCAGTGGGAGCTCTTTTAAATTCTGACATCTCTACCGTTCCGTGAGCAAAGCCATGTTTTTATGGCCCAACAAGATGTTCTTTCCGTGGCCCAGCTCTAAAATCAGCCATTTCTCTAAGGAGTCCTGGTTTCTTTAAATGGTGAATGGAATTTAAAAACCAAAGTCTTTCCAAAAGGGGGATGTGGTACTACTTTGTACATTGTGCATGAACCTTGAAAACATTCTAAAGTGAAAAAAGCCAGACACAAAAGACCACGTATCACATGATTCCAACTGTATGAAATGTCCAGAAAAAGCAAATTCAGAGACAGAAAGTACATCAGTAGTTGTCAAGGGCTGAAGTAAGGGTGGGGAGGATCAGGAGCCTTGGCTTAGGGACTTGATTTTGGGAATGATGAAAAGGTCCTGCAATTGCACAACCTGGTGAATACACCAAAAGTCACTGAATTCTAGATTTAAAAGGGTGAATTTTATGCTATGAAATTGTATCTCAATTAAAACAAAAGAAAACAATCTGGGCACTAGGTGTGCTCACTGGTACTGGGATTATCATCACATGCGGGTCCCCTTAAAGGCCACATTAAGAAACATATCTTTGTATACTCATGAATGCATTCATACGTACATACAAATGTGTGCAGACACACACACCTGCACATATCTATTCCAACACACCTAGCTATAAAAACAAACGAAGTTCACACTGACATGTCCAATTCCAATCCAATATTCAGTATTTACTGCAACCCTTCCCTCTTCCAGATCTGTGATTTCCTTCCACAACAGGGCAAATCTCAGAACAAGACTCCAGACTGTGCAGCTCTCTTATTCATTATACTTCAGTATGTCTATTTATTTTAACAAAACCATAATTTATTGAATAAAATTCGGTTCAATTGGTACTGGAAAGCAATTAACTGGTACTCACAGTGATACTATCCAAGAGTTTGGCCATATGTTTGATAATTTCACCATGTTGTATGGGTTGCATTTGCAGCAATTTCTTAATAACAACCACACTTTCAGCAACAACTATTTCTGAAAAGAAAAAAATCAGATTATTCATATTTAAATATGAATTTCAATTCAATTCAAACACAGTATTCTTAGTAAAATATAAATTTAATTTAGCAAAACATTCCACATTTCTTAAATGACTAGGCGAAAACTAAAACAAGAGAGAATATCCACAACCCAGATCCCTTTCCTGCCAGATCTCCCTGGCAGTGCGAGCACTTCTCCATTGAAGGCTTCAGTTCCAAGAGGGGCTCTCTCCTTCAGGGTCTGATAACTGCTCCCAATCCTCAAGCCCTTTCCCTTTAATTCTAAATGTGACAAAGGCTTCCCACCTCTGCTAGCCCGCTAGCCCCAGGGTATTACAGTACATCTTGCTGGCTTCCCTTAATCCCACCCAAATTAATAAATAGTTCCTTCATTAAACTCTTTTCAGTCATCTCTTTAAAGTGTATCACCTGTTTCTTGCCAGGGCCTTAACAGTAACTGGTACGAGGAGTGGCTCCAGGAAGCAGATCCTCAAACTGGGATTCTGAGATTGCATTATTACAGACTAATTAGTGGTCCAGAGCTAACGTCTTTGGTGGCACCAGCAGTGAAACACAATAAACCAGTCAGAGCACCTGGCTTTATGGAATGAATCTTATATAAGCAATTACTAAGGTTACCAATACCAAAGAAAGACACCAACACTGCCTTTCCTTGTTATTGTGGTTTTTTTTTTAAATCAGCTGGGATTCATGGATATTAGAGATTCCCTGGTATACATTATAAAGGTTTATTTTAATATTACCCTGAAATATGCCATGACTTGGGTTCTATTACTCATTTTCTCTAAAATATATTTTCTTATCTAGCTCCCTTTAAAAATACAAGCAAAATTTTCTATCATTCTAATTATTATTGAAATATATATTTCATATTATGTATATTTCTTCATGGGAATGATATATTAATATTTCATAATGTTTTAGTTTGCTGCTGTTGTTTAGTTGCTAAGTCATGTCTGACTCTTTTGCAACCCCATGGACTATAGCCTGCCAGGCTCCTCTGTCCATGGGACTTCCCAGGCAAGATTACTGGAGTGGGTTGCCACTTCCTTCTTCAGAGAGCTAATCTGATCTCCTGCATTGGCAGGCAGGTTCCTTACCACTGAGCCACCAGGGAAGCCAATGTCTTAGTTTAAGAAATGATGTATTTCTTTTAATTCTCATAATAACATATGGTGGGCAGCTTATTATCAGCATTTTAAAGACGAAGAAAGAAAGATGCACTGGAGAATTCAAACTCAGAACCAGAATCTACCATTTTATCTTTAATGTTCTATGTTACTATGAGCAGGTGTTGCTTTTATAAAGACCGTCTCTTGGAGCTATGAGTAAAACAAATTCAAATCAGAACGACACTCTGCCCTCATCAAACTTACCCTCTGCTAGGGAACACTAAGTGGTTATGTAAGAAATTACTATGCAATGTAATGGTTTTGAAGAATCAATAGTATAACATTTTATCTTTTTAAAACATATTGCAAAATTAGTCCAAGTTTAGTCCAAGTTTGTTTTTTTTGTTGTTGTTGCATATTTTTAATTATTCACGTGTACAGGCAAGGTTGACTAACCCTAACTATAGTTGAAATAAAATTTGGCATTATTTACCCTCATGCGAAGAGCTGACTCATTGCAAAAGACTCTGATGCTGGCACGGACTAGGGGCAGGAGGAGAAGGGGACAACAGAGGATGAGATGTCTGGATGGCATCACTGACTCGATGGACCTGAGTCTGAGTGAACTCCAGGAATTGGTGATGGACAGGGAGGCCTGCGTGCTGCGGTCATGGGGTCACAAAGAGTCAGACATGACTGAGCGACTGAAATGAACTGAACTGACCCTCTGAAGTGAAGAAGTGAAGTGAAGTGGCTCAGTCGTGTCTAACTCTTTGCAACACCATGGACTGTAGCCTACCAGGCTCCTCCCTCCATGGGATTCTCCAGGCAAGAGTACTGCGGTGGGTTGCCATTTCCTTCTCCAGGGGATCTTCCCGACCCAGGGACTGAACCCGGGTCTCCTGCATTCCAGGCAGATGCTTTAACCTCTGAGCCACGGTGCCACCTTATCTTCCGATTGTTATTGTTGTGGATTACCACAAACTTGGTGGCTGATAGCAACATGAGCTTATCATTTTACTGAAGCTGGAATTTAACTTGAGTCTTATGGAGCTAAAACCAAGGTGTCAACAGGGCTAAGTTCTCTGTGGAGGTTTTAGGGGGAAATCCATTCTCTGACTTTTCCAAATTTTAGAGGCTACCGGCAATCCTTGGCTCAAGCCCCGTTCCAGCAAAGATATCATTCTAATTTCTGCTTCTGACATTTGGTTACATTGGGTCCCAGATTACTGGATGAAAAATCTCTCCATCTCAAGAATCTTAATCACATCTGTAAAGTTCCTTTTGCCACATTAGATAACATATTCACAGGTTTCAGGCATCAGGACCTGAACATCTTGCGGGATGGTGGTGGTGGTGGGGTGCTATTTACCTAACCTGGGTGCCTTCCCATTCCCTTCGGGTAATTCCACCCTATTTTTCCTTTATGCTACCTCCTGGCTTTCAAAGACCGCAGCACTCCCCTACAAATACAAAATGAACTTGTGTTCTGGGCCTTTCCAAGCTTTCTCTTTGTCCTCAACAGAACTTAATTGTACTGACTCTAAGAATTACAGCCTACTATTTAAAAGAAAAAACCAACTTATTTTAGAAAGAACACGTAACAGGGGATTTACCATCTAACCAGTTTTTAAGCATACGATACACTACTGTTGACTACAGGTACAGCGTTACACAGTAATCTCCAGAGCTTACTCACCTTGCTAAGTAAAACATGATGCTCACTGATTAGTAGCTGCTCGCTTTCCTTTTCTTCCAGTCCCTGCCAAGTACCTTCCTACTCTTGAATTTTATGAATTTGATATTCTAATACCTCATACAAGTAAAAACATTCAGTATATACCTTTTTGTGACTGGTTTATTTCACTTACGGTTCTCAAGATTAGTACAGCCTACTATTATCTTCATTTTACAAATAAGGAATCTGAAGCACAAAGAGATCAGGTAATTTATTCAAGACAACATTAGCATTCAAACATAGGTAGTCTAGTTCTGCATGAGAACAATAGCTAGCAGCTGAGTAAGTGTTCAATAGATAGGAAGACTATAGTATACTTGTTTCATATCATTGTGTCCCTCTGTTAGAATATGAGCTCCTTAAAGGCAGGAACTTCTTATAGGCTGATGAATACCTTATTCATCTATTCTACACTCACTAAATACCTCAACTAATTCAAATTTTCAACAAATGTTTATTACATTATATAAACAAAATTTTAAAAATAGTCTTTTGCCCCAATTTTTTCAGTTTACAGTAGATGGTAAAAAAGTTTCTCAGACCAGCAAATTTTGTGAAAGAAAATCAACTGGGAGTTAAATTAGTCTAAGTTAAGTCTATTGAAAATGCAGATTTCTCCCTAAGGTCTTTAAGAAATCTGTTTATCAGTGAATCTTACATAGTGATAATGGGCTATTTTAGGACAACCTTCAAGTCTTCCTGGAAGTCCTGTCCCTAACAAGAAGGAAGAAGTCAGCAGCAACAACAAAAAAATCCCCAAAGCCCTACAGGTCCAAGAATATGTTAAATATATGCAAAAACAATGTAGCCTCAATGCTGTCTCTGAAGCTGCAAGATACAGTATCCAAAGAGATGATGAGGTATTCACAATATAAAATCAGAGGCAGAGATCCTTAGAGGTCCCAAAGGTCTTACAGATTTTAAAGAATCCTCATTTAAAGGGGCCTCATTCATAGCACTTGTTCTAGAAGCAGATCTTTCAACAGAAAGACAAAGAGGCTCTGTTATAACAATCAGCTGTTATAAATGAAAAATATTATTGCTTTCTTTATTGTTACTGAGTCAAATTTCCAAACTACAGAAGTGCAGCACATACAGTAAAGAATTAAAGAATCAGGCTAATGATAACTATGTAATCAGAACCAGAAAAAAAAATACAATTTAAGTTTCTTAATATTCACAGCAGAAAAAAAAGGTCCATGGTTATAAACAGAGTTTTGATTTACCAAAAACAAAAGTCTAAACATTAAAATATCAGTTTAAATTAGTAAATCTACCTATAAGAATGATTATAGATTAGTCTCTTCCCATTGTCTAATTATAAAATGATCTAGTCTTTGCTTAGAAGTACTACAAGGACACAGAATATACATCTTTTTAAAATGAAGTGAATAAAAAATATTTTTTTAGAAAGCTGAAGTACAAACATCTGCTTTAATATCCAGCTTGAAAATTTCATGTGAGGAAAAAAAGTAAAAATACAAAATTAAAAAACCCTGAATACATTTTATATGTGAAAGAACTAGCCAGTGTTCTATTAGTGTGCTTTTTGTATGCAATCAAAGTGAAGTGTGTCTTGTTTGATCAAATAGGAAGTTATTAAAGACATAGGAAAATGAAGGCATATTTTTAAACTCACAATTTAAAGTGTGACAGAAATAGACACAAAGAGGATGCTATTATTAAAAGTAGAAATAGATAAAATAATGACATTTAGCATCCTATCCTCTGTAATTACTGTCTACAGTCAGTGTTTTAAAAAAATCTATTTCCTTGATAATTTTTTTCTGCCACTTATTTGGAGTTACAATACTACAAACAGAAAAATGTTCTCTCCATTATAGTATCTTGAATTGACAGGTTAACAGTTATAATTTTATGTAGATTGTAAAGATCACTCTTATTTGAGGACAAATTTTGTTTCAAAAAGTTTTTTTCATTAGAAGTACTTACAACAATGTTACAGCTTTCAAAAGCGATCTACATTGCGAAAAGATAATCAGGAGTAATATTTGTAGTAAAAAGCTATTTTTCAAATAAAATATAAAAAGTAATCAATTTTGTTATGTTTCACCCTATGGTTGCTATGTCATATATGTCTGTGTCTAGTTATGACATAATTTTATTTAGAATCCCACAAATAATTTCAATAATTTTATACAGAAAATTATGTTTCCTAAAAAGAATCCCTTGTTTTAATCTCTTTTTAAATAAATCAATAAATATCTTTAAAGGTGAGAGTTGAGTCTTTTTTTTCTAAAAGGTTTCATTTATTTTAAAGCCATATCATAGAAATAACTGATATTTTACCATAGAAAGAATGAACTCTAGACTATGTATTTTACTGGATATTACCTATCCAGTTCTACAAAATGTTTAGACACTGACTGGCTTAAAAACATGGTGTTCCAAATCGATGACTTATACATTTAATTAATCTTGAATATAAAATGATTAAGTTAATCTGGGAAAAAACTTGATATTACAAGTTTAACATACTTTTCTGATCTAGCCTTTTAACTTCGCCTGTTGTGAAGTCATTTGCCTGCTTTTAGCACCCTCTGCAGGGGAACCAATATTATACAAGACTTATATGCCATTAAAAACCAGTAAAATGGAACCTTTGTGGAAAGGGTGAAATGAAGGTGATTAAACTGTGAAGAAATAAAATAGACTACATTTTCTTAGTTCTGTTCAGGCAAGAAAATTCTGTTTGTAAGTTAATTATCCAATTTACTAAAACAACAACAAAAACCCTGTGTGTGTACATATGTATATTTCAAAGATAAAATGTTACTTTTCATTGTGATCATGGACATACAGAAAAAGCTCAGAGGCAATACTAAAAAAGAAATTACAATTTGTAGATCATGCCAAGAATATCCAAATGATAAATTATTTGCAAGTGAAATGAAACTGCCAACTCACCATCCCTGTTGGACAGCAGACAAACCAGGCCGTTGAGGCATGTGTCAGAGACTTCTGTGATGCTGGTTGCACATCTGCCTTAGTTTGAATAGTGGCTGCTGCAAACTGTTTATCCTGGCTTTTCACATAGGTCTAAAAAACATTGTCTCAATTAGTTTATACACTGGTACTATCAAGCAAAGGAAAATATCCCTATAATATGAAGCTTTGTCAAAATCAAGTTCTAGAATACATAATCTTCTCCTCTATAGGCACAATAGGAAGTCGACCTTTTGACTTAATTCAGTTCTGTTTTTTCACTTAAAGAATGTGACTGTAGTACAGGCACATTTTCAAGTCAGGTTCATTCACCTGTGGCCACAGTAGCTTATAACTCCAAAACAGATAGTGGGGGAGCAGTCACCCAAGATAGCAATTAGTTTAAATGCAAGGTTGAAAGAAATGATGAGACCTCTCTTTTTGTAGGTTTCAGTTCATTTAACCCGCAGCATCTTGAATCTATGAAAAAAGGGTGGCCTTTTCAGAGATACTAAACCTAAAAATTGGGAGAAGTGGAGAAAAAGGAGCAATATGCTACCGATAAACATTTTACTTTAAAAAAGGTTATCTGAAGGGTGGTAAAACTACAGAGTGAGGAGCATTTCAATAAAGACTTTATAAATATACTTGATTTGCAATAAAACATCATACTTTTGAAAAAGATTTTCTTGAAAAAAATGTTTTAAAAATACAATGTAAACCACATATTTATACAAACTTAAGAAATTAATCACTTATTTACTACAGGCCTAAAAAATTTTCACTTTTGTTATTACTTTCCTAATTCAAAAACGAAGCTTTTATTGTGTACAGACAGAAAGAGATGTACTTTTAATAAATATGCACATTTATGTACAAAATATAAATGGATTTAAAATCCCATTTTCAAGTGGAATTAAAAAAAGAAGATTTCCAAACTTAAATAACAAGCACATAATGTAGAATTAACACCTTGTTCATCTAACATGCAAAAAAGGATATGCGTTTAAATGGTGTCTAAATGACAAATGGAGGAGAAAATCCAAAAACTATCTAAAAGACATGAAATTGGTGAAAATGGCACAAAAACATGATTAAATGTTGAAGAAATAAACAAATTAAATTTCTTAGTTCCATGTAGGAAAAATCAACTGTATTTAAAACCATTTCCCAGGTGATTATCTAATTTCCTCAATCACAAAAAATAAGTCCTTTGAAAAGTTCTCCATTATTTCAAAAAGTTATAAAGAAACTGTAACACCTATGGACATAACACATAAACACAGAAATAAAGTGCACGTATAGACAGTGATAAAAACAGATGAATAAAGAAAGAATATATTTAAAAGTCTGACTAAAGAATGGACCTTATTAAATGGCCTGATATTAAATGAAATGACTGGATTACCAATATTCTGAAATAGATAAACAATGCCATAAAATTACCTGAGACTCATCCCTACAACTCCAGTAACCTGACAGAAGCAGAAAGTAGAACGCAAAAGGACATCCAAACAGATTACACAGATCATACATGACAACAAGATATGGGACAACTGCAAACACAGAGACAGAAACTTAAAAGTAAATAAGCAAACCTATAAAAATGAATTACAAGGCACCTTTAAGCAATGTTCTATAGCCACAGATTACTAGCTAAGAACTTGAGATAGTGTATTTTCTGCCATGCAAATATAAAATGAGCATATATCCTAATTTTATAAGAACTTTTTCTAAAAAAATATATAGCATAAAAGTATAGCAATCCAGTTACAAAATTACAAAGCATGAATATATTATAATATCCCACTACTCCTGTTAAAAGTATAAGATCACATAGTCAAAAAGAAATACAATGTCTATATAGCTAAAAAGAAATTTAGGACAGGCATAAAGAATGATTATAGCAACAAAATAACTTTAATCTATAAAAGCTGTGTGTGTGTGCTCAGTTGCTCAGTCCTGCCCTACTCTTTGGGACCCTATACACTTAAAAGTTACCACCTATCACACAACCTAAGCAAGAATACTGCAGTGGGTTGCCATGCCCTCCCTCCTCCAGGGGATCTTCCCAACCTAGGGATTGAACTCGTGTTTCCTGCACTGCAGGTTGGAGTCTTCACCACTGAACCACCTGGGAAGTGAAGTGAAGAAGGGAAGTTGCTCAGTCGTGTCCGACTCTTTGCGACCCTGTGGACTGTAGCCCGCCACAGAGGAGCCACCTGGGAAGCCACCTATAAAAGCTGGGGGTAGACAAAAATTCTGCGAATACTGTGTGGCATGCGGTATACTTTAGTTAAGAAAAAACTGCTGATGAAATGTAAAACCCATAATATTGATATAAGGTTTTCTATTACTGTGCTCTACCACTAAGTTTTCAGAGCTAACTCTTTCAAGCCATGAGGCAATTTTTTTATGTTTTTGGAGCATGTGTATCTTGGGAAGCATCTCACCTATCCACATATAGGATTTTAAAAATACAACAAAACATTAACAATGAAACAGTCATGAGGAAGGCAATTTTAAACCAATTTTTTTGAGTTATACATGAAGCTAGCAGACAATGTCTAAAATAGAAGCAGATAATCAAATAGGGACAACCAAATAAGAAATGAAGCCATTTTCCTGAGTACAGAGTGCAGCACAAACTATAGATGATGATAACAAAGAGTTATAAACTAGTCTCTCAAATTCTACAATAAGAAAGGGACTACATTTCCCTTAAAATTAAAATTTGTAGTTGATGTTTATTATTGAAAACTTATAAATTAGTTGTCAACCTTCTTCCAAATTATACAGTTTTATTTATACAATAACACACATCTAAATTGAGAAAGACATATATCTAACTTTAAACTGAACAGATGTTTTAGAAGTTATTGCATAATTAGCACTGTACACAAACCTGAAATTCTCGAAGGAGAGTTGATATGTTGGCTTCATTTGCCAAGTTTGTCAAAATTTCAAGCTAAGGTAGAAAAATAGAAAGTAAATGTTTTTTGATGGTATGGAGAGAGCAACACGGAAACTTTCAATACCATATGTAAAACAGATAGCCAATGAGAATTTGCTGTATGACCACGGAACTCAAACAGGGGCTCTGTGACAATCTAGAGGGGAGGAATGGGAGGGAGGTTCAGGAGGGAGGGGACATATATATACCTATGGCTGATTCTTGCTGATGTTTGACAGAAAACAGCAAAATTCTGTAAAGCAATTATCCTTCAAATAAAAATTAAAAAAAAAAAACAACACAAAGAAAGTGAATTTAATAAAGGTTAGCCATTTAATAGAAAGGTAATTTCTATTTTTAAAAAAATGCCTATTACAAATGTGAGACACTACATCTTTCAGTTGAACTTTGTCTCCCTACATCTACAAACAGAATAATTATACGGTGCTTAAAAAATAATTACAAAAGAGAGAATTCTACACCTTCACTAACTGTTTGCTCCAACTTTATAATTTATTATCTAATTAACCTAAACAACTTAAGGCAGTTATCTTTTTCTTTTAATAATAAAGTTAGAAAACAACTTGCCCTCCATGTAATACCTCTATATTCCAGATACCAATTAATTCTTTTGATTAGTTTTCCTTCATCCTACCAAACCAAATATTTAGACATTTTAATTCTTTCTTCTGGATTTAGTTAAAAGAAATGTGCAATTAAAAGTTCATCTCCAATAGGCTTGCTAAAAAAATTCAGTATCTACTCATAAAAAAATATTCAATTTATCTGAAGGAAAGCTTCAAAAAGGAAAACAGGAACACAGAACAGATGGAACAAACAGAAAAATAAAATAAAAGATGTAGACATAAACATATTCATATCAATAGTTACATTAAAGGCAAATGATCTAAATACTCTAATTAAAAGGCATAGATTTTATGAGTTTTCCTATATATTCTGTATACTAGTCAATTTTTAGGTTACGTACTGGAAATATTTTCTCCTAGATTATGAACTGACTTTTCATTTTATTTTGATGAGAACATCTTACTTTGTTGTACTATTTTAAAAAGTCTAATGCTTAACATAGAGAAAAGGTAAAAAGCAGTTTTTATCTAGGCCATTTGCTTCTAGAGTTGCCAAAATGATAACACATCATCCCCAAACACACCTTGTACGTATTTTCTGCAAACAAGGCACTGTCCTACAGGCCACGATACAACCAAGAAACCCAGGAAATTAACACTGATACCTCAAATCTATACAATAATCACTTACATTTAAGTTTCACTAATTATCTCAATAATGTATTAAAAAATAGTGTATGAGTTCCATATCATACATTATCTTTAGTTTCTTTCAGTATAAAAGTTTCTCAACCTTTCTTTTGACCTTCAGGACCTGGACACTTTTGATAACTGCAAACCAATTATTCTGTAAATTTATTATATAATTTGAGTGTGTCTTAGGTTTTTTTTAATTAAACTTAAGTTTCCATGTGATTAACCAATCATTCCAATATCTGTTGAATAGTCTACTATTGAACAGCTCCTATTGGTTTATAATGTCTCCCCTCATATATGATACATTTTGATATGCACAGATGTGTTTCCATGCTTCATATGTTATTATCACATATTCCAAGTATCACATTGTTTTCATCATTATAACTTTATACTCATAACTATACTCTATACTGTAGTTGTCATTCCCTGAATACAACTCTTTCATAATCTCTTATATTTGCATAAAATGTGCCTTTTTTCCTACACTGAACCCTACAACCTTGCTATCAACTTACCTACTAACAACAAAAAAAATGACAAAATCATGTCATTCTTTTTAGATCCACTGTAACATCATCTTCCCCACCAGTCTTTTCTAAACATACCAGAAAATTAGCTGCACCTTTCTCTGTTTCCACAGCACTCAATTCACATCTATTAATCACTTAAAACACAGTGCTAAAATTATCTATTTACATGTCTGTCTCTTTCACTTACTGTGAGTTATTCAAGGTATAGGCAGCATGTCTTAACTTTGTCTTATTAAAATGCAGCACAGTAATTAGTATATAATAATGTAGTCTTAAAAGCATAAAGAAAATCCCCCAATGTATCTATTTAAAAAAAAAGTCTCCAGTTTGAAAATGCTAAACTAAAAATTACAGCAATAGTGTCTAAGTAATTATGCACTGAAGTCTCTGAAAAATAAGAGCAGCATACCTTCAGTATCTTGATCATAGTTGGATCAGTTGACCTAACGTAAAAACTCTTCAGATAAGGTTCAAACATACCCTAGATTACAAAAATAAATATATAAATACATTTATGATACTAGTGCATTCGTTTCTCTCTTAAATTTTGTGTTCACAACATACATACCTTTCTTTGAATTGACATAGTTGCTATATTCTGTAGGACAATATATTGCACTTCCCTAGAAATTAAAGTAGAATTTTGACTAGGTATATTTTCCAACAAAATATATCCTAAAGTAAACAGTATATTAAAGAAAAAAAATCAGCAGTAAGCTTCATATTGAAAGAAACTCTTAAATATAATACTGAAAACTTTCTAGCAAATCTTAAGATATTTATGCCTTCTTTTAAAAATACATTTTCCCTATAAGCTATACAACATTAAATTTGATTCATCAAATGGAAGAGTTACAACAGGCAGAGCCAACGCTGTACATGCTCTGAACATATGCAAAGAAGGTGTTCTAGGGTTAACGGAACAAACACATCACAGTGTTAACACAAACTCTTGACTGGAGGGCTCATCATGTGACTCAATTCTGTCCAAAGTGAAAGGTTTTAAGAGAAAAAAACCCATGTTATTTTATGTCCAAATATCTAGGAAATGAATGTACAACTGAATCTGGTACAACGCTGCATGTGAAAGATGCACTCCAGATCCTTATTCGAACCAGCTATGGACAACAAAACTTAATGAACTGATAAAAGGGAAAGAATGACTATGCAAATAGACAGAGGAAAGCAAAAGAAATAGTATCTTACTAAGGAAGGGCCAAAGCCAACCTAAGGTGAAAGCTGTGGCACTGATTCTGAGCTAAGAACAAAAATAAATATTTATCTCTCTTCTCTCAACTCATTAACAGAAGTACTCAAAGGGAAAAAATTTAACTTAAAATAACTAATTACTGCAAAATATTCAGGGTAAGCTAAATAGCCTGAAATAAGTTTTCTTAAATATAGAAAACAAAACAAATGACAAACTCTGATTTTAAACTTAGAAAGTACATGTGACAGGAACTCAAGGTTTCCTGAATTGTTGACTTGAATTGGTGAATTACAGAGAGGTAAAATTGAAAAGTACACTGCTACCTACTTGCCTATCTCCAGGAAATAACAAGCTTATGCATTTCTTTAAAACAAGTAATATCAAGAATATAGCTCTCTTAAATAGAACTACAGTAATTAAATATTGCAACTTTACAAAAAGCAGTTCTGTCATAAACTATATAATTCAGCATATGTATTGCTTTATATGAAGTCTTATATAATTACACTAGTCAATACAATAATACATTTAATGTAGTTTTTCAGTGACTCCAGATTTAATGTAAGTAAGTAAGTAAGCAAAGTCACTCAGTCGTGTCTGACTCTTTGTGACCCCATGGACTGCAGCTCACCAGGCTCCTCAGTCTATGAGATTCTCCAAGCAAGAATACTGGAGTGGGTTGCCATTTCCTTCTCCAGGGGATCTTCCCGACCCAGGGATCGAACCCGGGTCTCCTGCATTGGAGGCAGACGCTTTAACCTCTGAGCCACCAGGGAAGTCCAGATTCCCCCAAATTCTTATTGTCATGCCTAGAAATACCAAAATACTAGGCTACTGTAATAGCATATACTCTATTACAAAAAAATACTTCCAATTTCTTTGGGCTTAAGGTAAAAAAAAAACAATAATGTTAAATATTTAACATTAACTTTGAAATCAATAATCTAAAGGCTTTTATAATAATCCCGTTAAGTATGAAATCTCAACTGATAAAATACAGTCAGAACCATGTGTTAAACGCCTAACAGACACATTTGATTTGTTCAAACATTACTAGTGAAATAATACAATACAAAAGAAAACACACATATGAAATCATGTCATACCTATTGCTACGAAGTAAACGCACAAGTGATTTAGAAATAATGCCAGCTTCTGATTTTGGTGCTATATGCCAATACAGTTGAGCAACTGCCATAACCACCTAAAAGATAAAGCATGAAAACAGTAAGAACCAGAGCAGTTCCATGCTACAGTTTCAAAGCATGTTCTTACATATTATTTCCTTTAACGCCTACAAAATCCCCATGAACTAAGATGAGTATGTTGTTACCCCTGTGTAGCAGGTTGAACAGGGTCCCCCTAAGAATGCATGCCTACCCTCAGAATGTGACCTTATTTGGAAATACAGTCTTTGCAGATGTTATTAAGGTAATGATCCAGATGAGATCATACTTGATTATAGAGTGGGTCCTAAATCCAATGTGAGTGTCCTTATCAGAGACAGAAAAGGACAGAGAAGAGGGCAGTATGAAGACGGAGGCAGAAACTGCAGTGCGGCCTGTAAGTCATGGAATGCCAGAAACTGCTGGCGACCACCAGAAGCTAATTTCTCCCTAAGAGCTTCCAGGAGGAACCCACCCTGTCGACATCTTGACTTAGACTTTGGGTCTCCTGAAACGTGAAAGAGTAAATTTCTATTTATTTTTAAATTAACATTTTTCTTTAATAAAAAATTAAAGAAATTTTTATTTCTTTAATCTATACAGTTTTTGGTAAACTGATATGGCAGCTCTAGGAAAGCAGTACTGTACACCCTCAGGAAAAAGAAAAAGACTGTTCAGTGAACCACCAAAGGTCTGACATGCCAGTAGTACATGGCAAAGCTTGACACACACTCCAAAGCCCACAGTCCTCCTAGTGTTGCTGCTGCTGGTGCTACCCTGAGACAGAAATGAAACCAGACACTTAAAGGTAACAGTAGTAAGTAGGTTAAAATTTTTAAAGAACCCCCAAATTCAGTATATTTAAGTTATAACTAAGGGAACTGTATTAAAACAATTCCTCTAAAAAAGCAGCATTTGAAATCCTGTTTTTCAAATGTAGAACCTTAAAAATAGTGTTTGGTTCAAAGCTATTACGGGGGTAGTCAGACTTTCCGTCATAAAATATAACAAGACTATGTTTCCCCACATGCCTCTACACTTAGATCCAGAGATCAAAACTCCAGACTTTCCACTTAGTCAAAGTATTCAGTTCGCATGTGACAACTGCGAAGAGAGAGCTACAGAAATTAATCATCTTGTCTTTGGTTTTGAAGATATATTAATATTGCTTTAGTTTTGCTTCAGCTGTAGGTAACAAATATATAGCAGGACTTCTATGCATGCCTGAAGAGTTTACAGTACTTGAGGGTGCTTAAAGCAAAAACAGTTTCTCCTAGAACTAAGAAACATTTTTTAAAACTAGAGTTATAGGTTCCTCAACTTACTGCTCTATGGCATTTTTGTGTACTTTTCTTTTTTGTAACAAGACTGATGTCCAGCTTTCAGACATGACTTGGGAAATTGAGAAGTTTAAGAATATCTAATTTCTTCACTTGTGATCTACAAATACACTTTAATTATAGAACAGCCTCTGCTGAATTTAAAATTTTAGTAAGAAAAACTTAATTACTGACAATCTACAAATAGGTGACAGTCATTTTAAAAAAATATTAAAGCACACAGATGGCTAACAAGTATTATATGGAGAAAAGAAAGCTGAAGCTTAATAAACTGTACTTTTTATGTGTGTTAATGATTTTAAGATTCTAGATTCTACTTAGTATGTCATTTGTTTCTGATACATTAATTAGGGCACTCTCAAACCCAAAGAGGTGAAAGGATCTTCTTTTTCCCCAATATTTACAAATCTAAGTGTCTACAACTGAAAACACAACCTCATAGGCCTTCAACACTTACATTATATATGTTTATAAGAATGTACATCCTGTAAAAACTTTTCTACTCCTAACCATTCATATACTATCACCTTATCCAGACTGTCAGAACAGCTTCCCAACACTGCCTCCAGTATCGGTTATCTCCAATTCAATCTACACAGGACTGACAAAGTTTCCTGAAGCAAATTCTCAAAGTCTCTCTTGTAAGCTAAGAAGGCTAAAAAAAAAAAAAAATTCTATTCACAATCCTTCCAAAGTCAACCTTTACACATATTTACTGTTGCTCAGTCACTAAGGCATGCCTGACTCTTTGCAACTCCACATGCAGCACGCCAGGTTCCCTATCCTTCACCATCTCCCAGTATTTGCTCAAACGCACGTCCATTGAGTCAGTAATGCTATCTAACCTCTGCTGCACCCTTCTCCTCTTGCCCTCACTCTTTCCCAGCATTAGGGTCTTTTCCAGTGAGTTGGCTCTTCACGCCAAGTGATCAAAGTATTGGAGCATCAGCTTCAGCATCAGTCCTTCCAATGAATATTCAGGCTTGATTTCTTTTAGGATTGACTAGCTGAATCTCCTCCAGGGACTCTCAAGAGTCTTTTCTAACACCAAGTTCAAAACCATCGATTATTCAGCACTCAGCCTTCTTTACTTATGGTCCAACTCTCACATCAGTATATGTCTACTAGAAAAACCATAGCTTTGACTAGATAGACCTTTGTTGGCAAAGTGGTGTCTCTGCTGTCTAGATTTGTCATTGCTTTTCTTCCATGGAGCAAGAGTCTTTCCATTTCATGGCTGCAGTCACTATCTGCAGTGATTTTGAGAAAATAAAATCTGTCACTATTTTCACTTCTTCCCCATCTATTTGCCATGAAATGATGAGACCAGACTCCATGATCTTAGTCTTTTGAATGTTGAGTTTTAAGCCAGCTTTTTCACCCTCCTCTTTCACTTTCATTAAGAGGATCTTTAGTTCCTCTTCAGTTTCTGCCATTAAAATGTTATCATCTGCATATCTGAAATTGTTGATACTTCTCTCGGCAATCTTGATTACACCTTGTGAGTCATCCAGTCCAGTATTTCAAATGATGTACTCTGCATATAAGTTAGTAAGCAGGGTGACAATATACAGCCTTGACGTACTCCTTTCCCAATCTGGAACCAGTCCTTTGTTCCATGTCCCATTCTAACTGTTGCTTCTTGACCTGCATACAGGTTTCCTAGGAAGTAAGTAAGGTAGTCTGGTATTTCCATCTCTTTAAGAATTTTCTACAGTTTGTCGTGACCCACACAGTCAAAGGCTTTACTGTAGTCAACAAAGCAAATTTTTTTTGTAATTCTTTTGCTTTTTCTATATAGAATGGATTTTGACAATTGGATCTCTGATTCCTTTGCCTTTTCTAAATCCAGTTGCACCAAATAAGCAGGATACCAAAACATATTAGAACAAAAAATATACTACCTCTGCTGCTGCTGCTGCTAAGTCGCTTCAGTTGTGTCCAACTCTGCAATCCCATAGACGGCAGCTGACCAGGCTCCCCGGCCCATGGGATTTTCCAAGCAAGAGTACTGGAGTGGGTTGCTACTGCCTTCTCCTAAACTACCTCTAGTTGGTATATAATCAAATAAGCAGGGAACCAAAGTATACTGGTACAGTACAAACTACCTCTATTTGTTTCACTATTCAAAAACATTTTTGATCAGTAAGTATTTGGACTATAAGCCAATTTCCAAGACAAAGTTAAATTAAAAATGAGTAAATTATAAAGTAATTTTAGTTGGCAAGTTACAGCTACTTAAGTAACATCAAGTCAAGTGACGACACACTAAAATATAAGCATATTTTACAATATTAATAAAATAACATATGTGTCATTATTGTGCATAGTTACCTAATCGTGATTTAGAAACTAAATACAAAGTATAAGGTAAAGATTTCTGCTAATTCCTAAGATACACATACAAAGCTCTAAGGACCAAACTCTCAAGCATCAGAAAACAAAGCAGTTCAAGGGAAACTCTCATTTTCAGTTTTAACTAGTTGCACAGAATGATTCGTTAAGAATTTGTTTTTAACTAAAATAAGTTTAAGAAAACATTTAACTTGAATTCGTCAAAACTTACATAACTTCCAGTTAAGAGGAAACAACGGTATAGTAAAGAAAGTAACCAGACAAACCCAGAGAACATTCTGCAAGACTTGAGAGTTCAGAAGGTATAACAACCAGATGTAATGCATTGTAACCAGTATAGGTGAACCAGTTATAGAAGAATTTAGGGTAAACTGGTATTTCATGAGATGAAATTTTACTGAAGGAGAAATAGGGAACTGACTAGAAAAAATATGTTACAAAATATTATGTGTAGTATGACTTTTTCTTGGTTTAAAACATATTATGTACAGACATACACACATATGAAAGAAGAACACTTATACAGAAAACAAGGATCTGGGGAAAACTGCATTAAGATATTATAACTGATATGTGATGGAAATATAATGTTTATATTAGTTTTTCTAGTTTGTATTTTCTAATTTTCAACTGTAGTCTTTTAAAATATTTTAAAATATAAAGAGTTATTTAAAATAAAGATATAAAGCAAAACAAAAACTTAGGACTTGAGTAAGGATGATTTTTAATTATTCCACCAGCTAAAATTTACTATGCATGTATGAGGCATCATGCTAGGTGTTTCTAACTATACGTTAGTCTTTTCAAAACTCTTACTAGATAAATACAAATATAATGAGCAGAGGATGAGATGGTTAGATAGAATCACTACTCAACAGACATGAATTCGAGCAAACTCCAGGAAATAGGGAAGGACAGGGAAGCCTGGCATGCTGCAGTCCATGGGGTCACAGAGTTGGACATGACTTAGAGACTCAACAACAACAACCTTATTAAGTGCTCACAACAATAATTTCATAACAGAGAAATACATACAGTCTTCCAATCAACTGCAAAACATCTTGGGCTCGTGTCTCAGGAATCCAATTACAAAATCAAAAAGAAAATGGAGAACAGTAGGCATACAGCTACCAAACCAAGTAACCTATAAAAACCTGATTTTTATAGACAAACAAATAAATAAATGCTCCATTAGTACACTCAAGATTACTTATTGAACTTGCATACTTTTAACCACTGTTTTTAAAAAGCTGTGAATTATTTCTCATAATGGTTTTTACATACCGCTGCATTCCTGCTCTGAAGCAAAGGCTTCGTATTCCGAATTAAAAGTCTATGGTCTGGATCCATAGTATATGGCCTCTTCCTTTTGTCAGCCTTTTCCTTCTGTTCCTCATCAGAATCATAGAAATCCTTTTCATTGTCCTCTAGACCATCACCCTACAGGAAAGAAATCCAATTCCAAGATTAGTTCAGACCTGGAACCCCCAAATACTACACAAAGAAAACTTTTTAAAAAACATCTACAATAATGATAATATTTTACGAATACTACTGTGGAGGCAATTTGAAACTATGCTACTTATATGGAAGAAAGGCCTTACTTTTTCTTGTATTTTATGGCACAGTAACTGTCCTTTAGTGCAATAGATAATATTTTTACATTATATAGCAAACCTCACATTAAATTAGCATAGAAATACCCACAGTCGTCCAAAGGGAAAACCTGACCATTAAATTCTAACAAAGCCTATGATATGATACTATCCAAAGCTGAAAACTGTTTCCATAAATTATCAGTCTCTCTGTAACCGGATCAAAGGGTCAGAGGAAAGAAGAAAATTGTTTGAACTGCAACACACATAAAAGAAATCATTAATAAAGTTTGACAGGTTAAAAATTGGTAATTAAAAAGGCCCCTGTGTTGTCAAGAAAGACTCAGTTTGAGATTTATGTATATCCCTGAGACTTGATTATATGTTTTTGTCTTATACTTCTTATTTATTTGAATTCTTTATTATCTCTGTCAGTAAAATTAGCCTATAGGTGCATGCGTCCATGCATGCAGTTGTTCCAACTGTTTGCGACCCCCCAGACTGTAGCCTGTAAGGCTCCTCTGTCCATGGGATTTGCCAAGCAAGATTACTAGAGCAGGCTGTCATTTCCTCCTCCAGGGGAACTTCCCGACCTAGGGATCGAACCCGTGTCCCCTGCATTGGCAGGATTCTTTACCAGAGTCACCTGGGAATCCCAGCCTACTGGTAAGGAATCCTAAAAATAAACAACAGCAACAAAAAGCACACAAAGACAATATATTTAAGTGGATCCAGTGCAATTACGAGGGCTTCCCACGTGGTACTAGTGGTAAAGAACCCATCTGCCAGTGCAGGAGATGTAAGAGACACAGGTTTGATTCCTAGGTCAGGGGAGGAGGGCATGGCAACTCACTCCAGTATTCTTGCCTGGAGAATTCCATAGACAGAAGAGCCTGGCAGGCTACAGTCCATGGGTCGCAGAGTCAGACATGACTGAAGCAACTTAGCACACACAGTGTAGTTACTATTTAGAGGTAATTTCTGTTACCATGTACCTGGAAAGTATTTTCCACTTCTGGGAAGATGGAATAGATATTCCCATTCCTCTCACTAAGAACAACTAGAAACCCAAGACATTATATATAAAACAATTTAAGAAAAGAAAGGCAGAGAGAAGAAAGGCTGGATATGGACACCTCAGGAACCAAAGAATGATGCAACAGTGAGTTCCTTGGATTTTCATTTTTCCTCATATATCAAAGACTGGGTGGAAGAGAAGTGAGTTAATAAGAAAATCAATTAAGTATAGATTAAACAAATCCCCTCAAAGCCAGCTCCTTGTAGCCAAAGAACCAAGAAAATGAAAGTCTAGCAAGACAGAAAACTTTTTAAGAAAATAACTGTTCTAGTGCAGTCAACTCTAGAGAAAAAACCACGACCCTACCCCTAATCCCACAAGCAAAGACTGACAAGGAGAGCCTAGATATCCACTCCTCCCCTAAGCCTCCCACTGGGGTGCAATCAGAAAAGGCCAAGATAGAACTGAGATTTTAATCCCTACCAGGAGGTAATACGGTGTTGGAAGCTTGGACATCCAAGTCTGCTGATCAGTACAGAGGTGACTTCTATCCCTGGCTCCCCTACTCTGGGCGCAGAGGATGCTTAGTGGATACTCCACGCAGGACTTGCAGCAGCACCAGCCCATGGTAACAAGGACACACCACTCTGAGGTGTCAGTGGAAGACAAATCTGGAACAGTCATGAGACATATCCGTCCCTCCCAGCCAGAAAGCTATCAGAGGAGTAACAGTGCAGAGCCAGACCCCGTATTCAGCCACAGTAACAATGAGCAGGCCCCCTGAGGTGTCAATGGGGGCTGAGGAGGGAACCTGGACTTTTAACGTGACCTGAGAGTAATGAGATGGCAGCACTGGAACAGTCTCAAACAAACCCAGCTAAAACTTACAATTTGAATAAGATCCATAATCTCATAATTCCAAAATTTCCATGTTTCAACAGCAAAAAAAATCATTCAGCATTTCAAGAGCCAAGCAGGGAAAGCGGATTCCCTGGTTAGGGAACTAAGACCCCACATGCTGCGTGGTGTGGCCAAAATAATAATAATACAAATGGCCACAAACATGAAAAGATGCCCAGTTTCACTAATAAAGAAACAAAATGAAATAATATTTTTTAAAAAATGAAGAGGCAGAATAAACAACTTATTCACTGGCAAAAAATGTATGCAACTACACGTGAAACTTACTCCTTGGAAGAAAAGCTATGACAAATCTAGACAGCATATTAAAAAGCAGAGATATCACTTTGCTGACAGAGGTCTGTATAATCAAACCTATGGTTTTTCCAGTAGTCATGTACAGGTGTGAGAGTTGGACTGTGAAGAAGGCTGAGTGCTGAAGATTTGATGCTTTTGAACTGTGGTGCTGGAGAAGACTCTTGAGAGCCCCTTGGACTGCAAGGAGATTCAATCAGTCCATCCTAAAAGAAGTCAACCCTGAATATCCATTGGATAGACTGATGCTAAAGCTCTAATACTTTGGCCACTTGATGTGAAGAGCCAACTCACTGGAAAAGATCCTGATGCTGGAAAGATCGAAGGCATGAGGCAAAGGGCATGACAGGACGAGATGGTTGGATAGCATCATCGACTCAATGGACATGAGTTTGAGCAAACTGTGAGAGACAGTGAAGGCAGGGAACCTTGGTGTGCTTCAGTCCATGGGGTCGCAAAGGAGTCGGACACTACTTAGAACTGTACAACAACATATGAAACAAGGGGCTAGTGTCTAGCATATATAGACCACTCCTAAAACACAATAGTAAAAAGCCAATTCAGTTTAAGAAAGGACACAAGATATCTTTATAACTGAAATATGTCTCCCCTAAAATTCATATGTTGAAGCCTCAGGGTGACCATATGCTTAAGTAGGGACTTCAAGGTTAAATTAGATTTTATCAATGGTATTCTAATCCAATACAACTGGTATTCTTACTAGAGAGAAAAAGGCATATTAGAACACAGCAAGAAGGCAGCCATCTGTAAGCCATGGACAGGCAGCTTGGGAGAAACCAAACCTGCTAACAGCTTGATCCTGGACTTCTAGCCTCTTGGAAAAACTGTGAGAAAATGATGAGAAATAAATTTCTTTTTATTTAACCAGTCTGTGGTATTTTGCTATAGCCTTAGCAAACTAATACAGACAACTACCTAAGAAGATATCCAAAGGGTAAACAAAGCACATGAAGCGACACAGACAGAAACCACTGCAAGGTGCTTCTGCCGTGGCATACACATCAGAACTGCTTTCATCTAAAACTAAATTTAAAAGTACTGACACCACCAAATGACAGTAAGGACATCGAGGAAACGGGTCACTTGTATGCTGGTGGTGAATGTAAAACATTACAGTCACTTTGGCAGGTTGGCAGTATCTTACAGAACTGAACCTATATTTACCATACAACCCAGAAATTACACTCTTAGGCATTCATCACAGGGAAACAGAAATTAATTCTCACAAAGATTTGTACATCATAGCAGCTTTATCCCTATTAGCCAAAATGGAAACAACACAGATATCCTTCAATGGATGAATGGTTAAACAAGTGGTTAAGCAAATGGTTAAACATCTCTGCCGTGGAATACCACTCAGAAATAAAAAGAAACAAACTACTGATACACACGATTCTGATTAATGTCCAGAGAAGTATACTGAGCTTGAGTGAGAAAAAGTAATCCTAAAAGGTTAATATTGTACGATTCCATTTACACAGCATTCCTGAAATGACAAAATTATAGAGATGGAGAAAAAATTAGCGGTTACCAAGGGTTAAGGGGCAGCAGGGTTAGGCAGAGGAAGGAAAGGAGTTTAGCTATAAAATGGTTACATGAAGGATATTTGTGATGGAAACGTTCTGAATCCTAAATATATCAATGTTAACACCTTGGTTTGCAAGATGTCACCATTGGAGGAAAATGAATAAAGGTTATACCAGATCTCTCTATATGATTTCTTACACTGCATGTGAATCTACAATTATCTTAAAATAGAAAGTTTAATTAAATAAAATTAAGGAGAAAAAAATCAGCAAATCATTTAAAAGCAATTTGCATATATTTATCCATTGTTAAGATAACAATAAAAGAAATTACCTAAATTGTTATAGTTTAACATCACCTAATGAACTGTTTTCCTTGTAAGTACTTTTAAGATACAATCTTTACTTAAATATCACTGAAAACACTTTTCATCAAAAACATGACCTTTAGGTTTCTTAGAAGTAAGAATAATATTATCTCAGTGTTTTTTAAATCGACAATAAAAAAATCTTAAGAAATTCTCCAAACAAAAGAAACTCACCAAATTTATACTCTGAAAACAAAAGCCATTTTAAAAGTAATACCCATATTTAGAAGTAAACTAGAAATTATAACATTATCTTCTTCAAACATACAATTCAAAACAAATTACTTGTCTAAGTGCTTAAAAAAAAGGACTATACCTGAGATAAACTTTTATATCAAGGCCAATACACAAATAACTTATTCTTTAAGCCTGAGCACTCACCTACAATCTTCAGTGTATAATAATCAAACAAATGTTCAAAATCAACCTAAAATTGATATGATAAAACTGCTATATTTATCATACTCATCAGTATGAAACACACTAACAAATAAAATCTTCAAAAGTACATAACATTGCCTTTTAAAAAGTTTATTCATTCATTCCAGTTCTCCTTCACTATTAACTTTATTAAAGCCCAACTATGTTATTTTAATAAATTATATTTGAATTGCTTATTGTAGTGTATAAGAATTTAGGATTATGGCAGTAAAAAGACTATTAAGGAATTTTTTTCTTTCATTAGTATCTTTCCCACATACAAAGATCTTACAAAGCTATTATGTAAAACATATAAATTAATGCTTCATACGTTTTATTAAAGATCTATAAACTAATTCTTTCTTAACATTTAACATTAGATAAATTAGTGTAATTTACTAAAATGAAAGGGATTCTTTGAAATGGTACAAAGTTTAACAACAGGATTATTGGATAACAATCACAAACAACATGTTGCTTAATACCTAAAACAGTTATTGATATGAAGTATTATTTCAAAGTCTATTCCTGTCAAAAGAAACTTTCTCTTACACTTTCTGTGAAATTTCAACTTAGTTTTATTGTTATGAGAACACCATGGCATAGCTTTTTAGCTGGCTGCTAATTACTAACTATATACTTTTATCAGCAGCATAATTCTCTTAAGTTTGAATAAAAATTTAAGGACTGATTAGGTTAATGAAATGAAAGAGATGAGGCTTCCTCACAGGATTGGTGCCAGTCTGCAATAGCTTAATATCTGAATCTGTCACTGCTAGTTGTTTCCTCAGTTTTCAACCTATGAGGACAGACACGAGCCAAAACAGAATGGAAGAGAGATGTGTACAATCAAAATGGGTAATATTAGGTCATGGCAGCTCAGATCATAGAGGGCTGCCTCTATGATCGTGTTATTTTCTTGACCTCTCCTTCTCTTCATTTCCTCACTTGTAAAATGAAATAAAAGCAGTATCTGTACCATGAGTGTGTGTGTGTGCACGCTCAGTTGTGTCCAACTATTTGCAACACCAAGGACTACAGCCCACCAGGCTCCTGTGTCCATGGAATTTTCCAGGGAAGAATACTGGAGTGGGTTGCCATTTTCTTATCCAGGGCATCTGCCTAACCCAGGGATGGAATCCCAATCTCTTGTCTCCTGCAATGGCAGGAGGATTCTTTAACACTGGCGCCACCTAGGCAGCCCAAATAATATTATGAAACTGTTCATGAAGATTGATTTGTTTAGTTAAAGTATATAACCACTTAGTGTCCAGTGAATATTAAACATTCAAATAGTAGCAATTAATATTGCTTTTATTATTAAAATTTTTTTCTAGTAATTATTACCTCACTTTAAATCAAATATCCCCAGATACCAAACATGAAGAAAAGTTTCCCCTGAAACCCTAACCCTAAAATTATCCCTCAGAAAAGAAACTGCCTCCTATTTGAGATTATAAGTATATCATGAAGCTTTTGTACAGGTGCTTCATTATGAACCAAAATGTACTGTTTAGGGAACTCATTACACTAAAACAACTTTAATCAATGCTAGTTCCAGTTGCTTAAAAGAAGTCACAAACCCCAAGGACAAAATGTCATTAAAAATAAGACTTAAAAGATTACTTTTTAAAAACAGGTAATATAGGATCACAGAGTTCTGCTTCTAATAATAGGCGATTTGGGATAAACCTTATAGTGAGCTAGGAAAGAAAAATGAAACACACTTGTTTCAAGGCACTGAAAAGCTAAAAGAACAGTGATGAATTATGCAGGCAAGACCCAGAAGTAGTGGTAAACCTAGAAATCTCACAGTTAAACACCTGCAATTGTTACTCTACCCAAAGCGTGAGTTGTTACATCATTCCTTCCAAACACCACCCAGGGCTGATATCCTTTAGAATGGACTGGTTGGATCTCCTTGCAGTCCAAGGGACTCTCAAGAGTCTTCTCCAACACCACAGTTCAAAAGCATCAATTCTTCGGCACTCAGCCTTCTTCACAGTCCAACTCTCGCATCCATACATGACCACTGAAAAACCATAGCCTTGACTAAATGGACCTTTGTTGGCAAAGTAATGTCTGCTTTTTAATATGCTGCCTAGGTTGGTCATAACTTTCCTTCCAAGGAGTAAGCGTCTTTTAATTTCATGGCTGCAGTCACCATCTACAGTGATTTTGGAGCCCAAAAAGATAAAGTCTGACACTGTTTCCACTGTTTCCCCATCTATTTCCCATGAAGTGATGGGACCAGATGCCATTCATTACCTCTTTCTAAATATGCATATAAGAAAAAAGCAATGATGTGAATGTAAGTTTTAAAAAACAAAGACAATAAAGAGAAAAGTTAAAAAATGAGGTTATTAGACACGAATTTTCAAGAACTGAGACCTAACTATGGACTTATGGACTTAATTCCTAACAAGGAATTAATGATAAGACTGAGCTTTTTGGTGGGGATTTCAACCCTGTCTGGAAAGGGAAAGGCTACCCACTCCAGTAGTTTGGCCTGGAGAATTCTATGGTCTGTACAGTCCATGGGGTCGCAAACAGTTGGACGTGACTGAGTGACTTTCACCCATATTATTATTTTTAAACTAATTCTTTTTTGGCCATACTGGCAGATACATGGCATCTTAGTTTCCTGACTAGGGATCAAATTAGTGCTCCCTGCATTGGAAGCGCAGTGTCTAAACCAGCAGACCACCAGGAAAGTCTCTCAACCTCGTATTATTTTTAAGAAAAGTCGGATTCACTTTTTTACATAACTTTGACATAAAGTGCTATAATTTCAGCAACCACCAGGACAGATCAGACTCAGGAAGATTTATGCTCTCTCAGAGAAAACAGCCCAGATAATCAAAGACATTAAGTGACGACTCATACTTTGTATCTTAGATAACTTAGAACAACTCCAAAATAATCATTCTTAATCAACATTTTAAATGTATAGTGGAAAGAATTTTATTTTCACTTGTCAAGAAACATTTTCTGTTGTCGTTTGGTTAAACAAGTAAGGTAAACAAGATACAATCAGAAGGATGCTTAGTCTGCTTAAAAGTAAATATAGATAAAATAGGTTTCAAAGATGCTAAAATCTATAGAAAGAAACTTCCATTTGCTCAACTTAGTACACTAATTGTACATCATATATGAAAATAGCAGATGAACTAACTTTAATATATCTTCATGTGCATTGAAAAAATATTTTAGAAATACTTTTGTTTCTAATGGAATTGCTTAACTTTTTTAAACAGTTTTAAAAATACCTTCTACTGTATTTTTTTCTAGATATTAACATTATGCAGTTTCAATTCATGGGCTTCCCAGGTGGCACTAGTGGTAAAGAACCCAACTGCCAATGCAGGAGATGTAAGAGATGTGGGTTCGACCCCCAGGTCGGGAAGATCCCATGGAGGAGGGCATGTCAACTCACTTCAGAATTCCTCCTGGAGAAGCCCAAGGACAGAGGAGACTGAGTCCACAGGGTCACAAAGAGCGGACACAACTGAAGCAACTTAGCACGCACGCACACATGAGGTTTTAATTCATACAAAACATCTATAAATTTAGAATTAAGTAGAAAGGCCTTCCCTACAAAGTTGAAACAGCAGTTATTAGGTATTATGTATTAGTAATAGCAGTCTTTAGGTATTATGCTAAGTTCTCATTCAGAGTATATTATGCATATAATCTTAACCATCTGACCTCCTGATTCTCTGATAAAATAAGGTGCAATTTAGAAAGAAAAAATGTTAACTTGTATCTTTCATTCGCTATCAAAGGGCAGGAAAACAGAAAATTGTTTTAGAAGTGCTTGCATCAAAACACTTTTTAAAAATCAACTATTATATATTGTTTGTATTGAGGCTAGAGAAATGAGGTGGGTATTAATTAAAACATTTTATACAGTGGCTTATGTTGGCAATTTTTCTAAACCTCATGATCATTTAAATAATTTCACCTTTTACAACAATAAATTACTGATTATTATAAAGAGAACCATTTAACAGAAATCTGATGTAAAAAACTAGTAATGAACCGTAAAACCTGCTCTTTTGCACCTTGGAACACAGCTGGTTCTGAAACTAAGGCAGTTCAAATAAATCTAGATCATTTTAACAACAAAATAATGATGTTATCAGTTCATAACCCACAGAATAAAATAAATATCTATGAATCCATACTTAGGAAAATAAATGACTAATAAATAAATGGGAGAGAAGAGGCAAGTCTACCTTACAGAAGGATTTCTAACAATAATTATGCTAATAATGAATGAGTACTACAGGCTTAAAATACACTTCCATGTCAGGACCCATATTCTTGGAATCCATATTCTGAGATCATGTGCATCTCAAACAACCTATACAGAAGTAAACACGGCTCCCTACAGAAAAGTGTTAAATGACTCAAAAAGGAACTCTGGTAATAATAAGGACACAAATATATAAAATCTTTGTGATGAAACTCATGAGTATAAAAATTATATTTATAAAGATTTTTCTACTATTAAAATATCATACATGTAGAAAATGAAGATATACAATAGACAACCTTCTCCATCTTTCTAAAAAAGTACACACTCAAGATGAACCAAAAAAAAGGTTAAATCCCTTACTTGGAAAATGGAGACAGCTTTGTAGTTTCTTTAAAGACAGTGTTTTAGAAATACATTCTGAATAGATACAGGTGAAATTATACATATCTTGAAGTGGGAAGGGGCTTGAGCTAAAGTGAGAGTGGCCATGAGCTGGCGACTGCTGCAGCTAAATGACGTACTTGCGAGGATTCACTAGACCGTTGGCCCTGCCTCTGTGCACGCTTAAATTTTTCAATAATTTAACATGTATACAGTGAGTCTGACTCAAGATCAAACTATAAAGCTACAGCAATGAAAACCAAGACAGTGTGGTACTAATGAAAGAACAGACAAAGAAATTAATGGAACAGAACAGGGAATTTCCAAAAAGGCCTGCATGAATATATATATAGTTAACTGACTTGTGACAAAGGAGCAAAGGTAATACAGTAGAAAAGAAATAGTCTTTTCAACAAATGGTGTTGAACATCAACATGCAAAAAATAATCAATCTAGACAAAGACCTACAGCATTTATAAAAATTCACTCAAAAAGGATTAGAGACAAATGAGGAACAGAAAACCATAAAATCCCAGAATGTAACTAACATAGGAGAAAATCTAGATGACCTTCGTATAGTAATGACTTTTAGATAACACCACCAAAGGCACAATCCATGAAAGAAATAACTGATAGACTGAACTTCATTAAAATAAAAACTGTCTACTTTGTAAAAGCTGTCAAGGCAAAGACAAGACAAGCCACAGAGTTGGAAAAACATTTTGAAAAGATATATCTGGGTAAGGGCTGTTATCCAAAATATACAAACTCAACTAGGAGAAAGCTAACAACTCAAATAAAAAATGGGCAAAGGATATGAACAGGTAACTCACCAAAAAAGATACATAGCTTCGGGAAGATATACAGATTCAGAAAGATCCGCTAGAGAAGGGATAGGCTACAACTCCAGTATTCTTGGGCTTCCCCTGTGGCTCAGCTGGTAAAGAATCTGCCTGCAATGTGGGAGATCTGGGTTCAATCTCTGTGTTGGGAAAATCCCCTGAGAAGGGATAGGCTACCCACTCCAGTATTCTTGGGCTTCCTTTGGGCTCAGTTGGTAAAGAATCCGCCTGCAATGCAGGAGACCTGGGTTCAATCTCTGTGTCAGGCAGATACCCTGAGAAGGGAAAGGCTACCCACTCCAGTAATCTGGCCTGAAGAATTCCATGGACTATAGTCTATGGGGTTGCAAAGAGTCAGACACAACTGAGAGACTTTCAGTTTTCACTTTCAAGCTTATGAAAAGATGTCCAACATTACATGTAATTAGGGAAATGCAAATTAAAACAACATACTAGTGCACATTTGTGAGAATGGCCAAAATCCAGGATACTGACAACACTAAGAGCAAAAGATTCTCATTCACTGCCAGTGGGAACACAAAACAGTACTGCCACTACTAAAGAAAATTTGGCAGCTTCTTACAAAATTATATATAATATTATCAAATGGTTGAGTAATCAGGGGCTTTCCCTGGTAGCTCAGATGGTAAAGAATATGCCTGCAATGTGGGAGACCTGGGTTCGATCCCTGGGTTGGAAAGATTCCCTGGAGGAGGGCATGGCAACCCACTCCACTATTCTTGCTTGGAGAATCCCCGTGGACAGAGGCGCCTGGCTAGCTACAGTCCACAGGGCAGCAAAGTCAGACAGGACTGAGCAACTAAGCACACATACATATGAGTAATCAGAGTCCTTGGTTTATGCCAGAACAAGTTGACACAGAAATCTGCATAGCTTTACCCGTAACTGCCAGTTTACAGAGGCAAGCGAGATATCCTTCAGCAGGGAAATGGATGAATAAACTCTGGGGCATCTAGATAATGGAATATTATTTGGTCCTAAAGAGAAATGAGCTAACAGAGACATGAAAAGACATAGAGCATCCTTAAACACATATTACTATTCAAGGAAGTCAATCCAGAAGGCTACATAGTGGATGATTCTAACCAAATGATACGCTGACAAAAGAAAACTATTGAGGCAATTAAAAAAAAAAAAGTGATTACCAGGATTTGTAGCAGAAAGAGGAATGAATAAGCAGAATACAGAGAATTTTTAGAACAGTGAAATTATTTTATAAAATATCACAATGGTGGGGTCAGGTCATTATACATTTGTCAAAACCTACAGAAAGGACGACATGAGCAAGCCGTAATGTAAATGGTGGACTTCAGGTGATAGTGATGTATTAACATACGTTCATCAATTGCAATAAATGTACTACTACTGTGGGGAAAGATGTTGACAAGGAGGTAGGCGGACATAGGGAGTATAAAGGAACTCCTTGCATTTTTCACCCTATTTTGCTATGAACCTAAGACTAGTTTAAAAATAAATTTAAAACAAATCTTTTAAAAGAATCAATGAGTTTAATATATCTTATTTCATATGAAAGTAGGTCTCCCTCCACTCATATGTACTGACCACCCCAAATGCTAATGTAAAAATCAAAATAAAATTAACTTTTCATCATGCTCTAGAACATTCACTTTCAGTAAGAGAAATGCTGGTTACATTAAATATAAGCTTTATGAAGTCCAAAAAAATTACCTTTTATTTCAGAAAGCATATTTCTGGAAAGGCACAGTTTATAAATATTATCATTTATCCTGCCATCTCTTCCTTTAATTACCATGGTGTTGGCAGTAGTCAAGAAAGAGACATTGAGTGTACCTACTTATCTTCTGAATTCCAAGCAGCTTGCAGGGCACTGCTGCTGCTGCTAAGTCGCTTCAGTCATGTCCGACTCTGTGTGACCCCAGAGATGGCAGCCTACCAGACTCCTTCATCCCTGGGATTCTCTAGGCAAGAACACTGGAGTGGGGTGCCATTTCCTTCTCCAATGCATAAAAGTGAAAAGTGAAAGTGAAGTCGCTCAGTCGTGTCAGACCCTCAGCGCTAGCACCAAGTTAAGATCTGAACCAGAACAATACAATGTCTGCATCTACCGTGGACACAGACTACTACATAATGCTTAAAAGCCACAGGGGAATACATCAGGGCACTGTCATGCCATGTGATACTCATAACAGCAAGCTTGAGCTACTTTAACAAAATAGCACAGACTGCGTAGCTTAAACAACAGATATTTATTTTTCACAGTTTTCTGGTGAGAATCCACTTCCTAGATTGCAGCTGGTTGCCTTCTCACTATGTCTTCACACGGGCAGAGAAAGAGAAAGGAGGCACGCTCTCCAGTGCCTCTTCTTAGAAGGGCACTATTCCCATGATGAGAACCCCACACTCACAACTTGGCTGAAATCTAATTCCCTCCCAAAGTCCTCACTGCCAAATACATCACATTGAGAGTTAGGGATTTCAACACATGGATTTTGAAGGACATAAACATTTAGTCCATAGACACCACAGCAGTATACTGGAGGGGCATCATGCTCAAATAGGTCAGAGTTCCCTGACAAGAGCAGAGTGAGGAGGTGACTGGCAGTATCATAAATGCTTCATTAAACTATTCAGTATGAATGGCACACATTTGCTTTCTTTTTTAAAGTCTGTCATTTTTAAGTTTAATATGTTTCTCAAAAAAAAAAGAAGTAGTCTGTTTCCCCTCAAATTAGGTCTATATAAAACAACAGAAAACATATATACCGGTTTCAAATACATTTTCCTTCCTTGAGGTAACTGCTCTGCTCGTCACTTTAGATGTTTTTACACCACAGCCCAGTGACCACTACATCACAGGCGGAAGTGTGGGTTTGAGGATCATCGAACACTGAACACCCCCCAATACATCACAATTATAGAAGCACCTGTGCCCAGTAACTTTCTGAGTTGAGTCACTCTGAAAATCCAGAGCTCTCAATTGCCCACAACACTTCTCATTTTTCATAACACCTTCAGCACCAGTACTTAAGAGATGCATTTTCAAATGTACTGGTTTCCATATCTTATTACTGAAAAACCTAAAGAATCTACACAAGGCATTTTCCCATGTTACTCTGCAGTAAATGTACTCATGACACAAGCTGATGTTCAACCTGAGTTCTAAGACATGAGAAAGAGCGGCCCCAGTCATATGAAAACTAACCAATCTCAATCTCATGACCAGATAAATAAGATAAAGTTTTTTGTGCAGAATGCCTTTTCAAGTGGTTCTCACTCAATCATAAACTACAAAATAAAATCAAACCCAACTGAGGTAAAATTACTCATGACTCCTCACATATTCACTCCCATGCACATGTGTTCAGTCGGTAAGTCCTAAGTCACATCCAACTCTTTGCAACCCCACGGACTACAGGCCACCAGGCTCCTCTGTCCATGGGATTTTCCAGGCAAGAAAACTGGAGTGGGTTGCCATTTCTTCCTCCAGGGGATCTTCCCAACCCAGGGATCAAACTTGCATTTCCTGTGTTTTCTGGATTGGCAGGCAAGTTCTTTACCACTGGGCTACCTGAGAAGCCAGATAGATAGACGGATGTAAACACATGTATACATCACTGATTAATATTTATCTTCAACCAAAACAACTCTTGCAGTATATCTTACAATACAGTTCTCCTATGTATGAATTATTCAATTTAGTTCATCTGAAAATGTCTTCATTCCATCTTTATTTTTGAAGAATGCTTTTGTTCAATATAGGAATCTCTGTTGATAGATTTTTCTCTCAACAATATAAAGATATTCCATCATTTTTTAGACTCCATTGTTTCCTATCAGCAGTCAGTCATAACAATTGTTTCTCTGTATATAATACATTGTTTAATCTCCATCTGCTTGCATGGTTTTCTCTTTTCCTTTTGATTTCAGAAGTTTGACTACGATGTACAAAGGTATAACTTTTTATTTCTTTTGCCTGGGAATTTAATGTGTTTCCTGGATGTGTACACTTGTTTTTTTCACCCTTAAACTTGACATTTTTTTCGCTTTTATTTCTTCAGGTATTATTTCTATTCCATTCACTCTTTCCTCTTATTTGGGGATTTTAATTACAAGGATTTCATTCCATATTGTTCACATGGCCCTGGGCTGTTCACTTTTCTTCATTTGTTTTTCTCTTGGCTCTTCAGAATGCATAATTTCTATTAATCTATCTTCAGGTGTCTCAATATTTTTACAGCTTTTTCCTGGTTGTTAAATCTATCTAGCTCCTTTTTCATTTAACAATTATGTTTTTCAGCACTAGAATTTCCATTTATTTCTTTCTTATAGGGTCTTTATTCTGTTAAGATTGCTCCTTTGTTCACTCAATGTAGCTATGTTGCCTTTTAATATTTTTGCTATCTGTCTGGTAATGGCCTCTTCTTGATGATTATGTTTCTGTTGCCTACTTTTTCTCTTGAGTATTATCTATATTTTTGTTTCTCATGTCTGCTGACTTTTTCAACTTGTATTCTGAATATTACCAACTACACAACATAAATTATTCCACATGTTGCATTCCTCTGACATTTATTGACATTTGTTATAGCAGGCACTTTACTGGTTTCAAACTCCAAACTCTGTCTATCCTAATGTGGGCAGCAAGTGAAACCTCTATTTAGTTTTTGGGTTTTTTTTATCATCCACTTGCTGCTTTTTTTTGCTAGACCCATTGGAGTCTTTCTCACACATGTAGAGTTGGTCAGCTAATGATTTGGATGGTGTTTACATGTATTTCCAAGGGTGCACCATCCTGTCGTTCCCACACCGTTCTGGAATTTTCTCCAAACTTTTCAGGTATTCTGCCAACCTTGAAGTCTGTTCTCTAATACCTAAGTAAGTAAGACTGTGACTTTTCCATTATTACATGTGATTGGGAAGTACTCTGAGGCAAATTCTGCAAACTCTCACCCTGAAATTTCAGTCCTTCCCATGTAGAGTCCACTCTAGTTTTGCCTACTTTTGATCCTCTGATGGTGCCTTTAGCTGCTGGTTTTCAAAATAATTTCCCAGAGAGTTAATCTGATCAAGGTATTCTATCAGCAGAAATTAAAAGCATTAAGTCCATGGAGTTACATCTCAGCCTCAGGTCAGATGTCTTCAAACTGTTTTCTGTTAAACGTTTCTATACACCCCTCCACATCCCACTTTTCTCATATTTCTAATTACTTCACATTGGCCAGAACTGTGTTGCATGCCCATTCCTAAACTCATCACCTACAAAGGGAATGTACTTAATATAAACTAGATTAGAAATGGCAATCCACTCCAGTATTCTTGCCTGGAGAATCCCATGGACAAAGAAGCCTAGTAGGTTACAGTCCACGGGGTTGCAAAGAGTCGGACACGACTAAGCGACTTCACCGACCGACTAGCTTGGGCTAGGAAGCAACATGGCTTCTGCAAAGACACAGTGCTAAATCCCTGCAGAAAATCTGTCTGCAAGGAAGATCTTTTTGCATAGGAGTGTCTGCTGGAGACAATCAACAGCATTTGCCACATTCTCTCATCCAAGTACTAACCAGGCCCGACCCTGCTTAGCTTCAAAGATCAGATGAGATCGGGCGCTTTCAGGGTGCTATGGCTGTAGACTGTCACATTCTCTATATCATCTAGACATCAATGCACTAGCAGAATCTGTCTGACATAACCATTTTGGAACTCTGTAGTGTACTGAAGGCTTGCAATTTCCAGGAGAACTGCAGTAATTTTAAGATATGTATCAGAAACTTAAAGTTTGTATGTTAAGTGTTAGTTGCTCAGTTGTGTCCAACTCTTTGCGACCTCATGGACTGTAGCTTGCCAGGCTCCTCTGTCCATGGGATTTCCCAGGCAAGAATACCAGAGTGGGTAGCCATTCCCTTCTCTATGGAATCCTCTCGATTGAGGGATCAAACTCACGTCTCCTGCATTGAAAGCAGACTCTACCATCTGAGCCACCAGGGGATATCAGCTAAATGAAAAATAGACTAGAATAAAATGGACTGTTTAAAATTACCACATTATTAGATTACATAAAACCATAATTTTCTATGAGATGAATATGAAAAACTACTAAGCAACAAAATCACAAAACTGAAAATTAAATAACAGGATTGTTAGAAGATAAATTCAATATTAGTCAGTTATTCCTTTATGCTAGAGTAAAAGACTAACACAGAGAAAATAAGTAAGATTAACAAGAAAAATAAAAAAACACAGGCAACAAATGAGGTATAGGGTCAAGAAAATACAATGATATAAATATCCATGACAGAATGTCAAGGAGAAAAGCACAGTGAAAAAAGGACAGACATCAGAAAAGGGCAGGAGAATGATTCACATTTCCTAATGTTTTAACCTTTGCATCTCTCTTTCTAAAATTCATTTATTAATAGTACACATTCCAAGTCATAAAATACTTTTAATACTGTGAACATTTGGGGGCTCCAAGGTAAACATGGTGAGAGAAAGACAGAAAACAGACTTTTCCCAAATGTAAATAATGTGAGGGAAAAATATTAAAACTAGAAAAAAATCAGTCAGTAGAAAGAAACAAGAAGAGGGTCACAAACTACTGGCATAAACTTTTTAAAAAGTTTAAAAAGACAAGACCCTACAAAAATACATTCTTCACTTCTTGAGACTGTTCATTAAGGACCCTTGCCTCTCAATCTGGACAGAAGAAAACTGAGGGGTTTTTCTTATCTTTTCATCCTACTAAGAGTGACGTAAGGTTACGAGGGAGGATCACAGTGGAAGTAAGCGGTAAGGAAAAGCAGGTGGGAACGTAAACAGTAAACCCAGCACTCCCTAAAAGAACTAATACTGCCCATTAGAACAGTCCAATAGTACTGTCCAACAGAAACTTCTGTGATAAAGGAAACATTTTCTATTACACTATCGAATACAGTAGGCACCAGCCTCACATGACTACTGAACACTTGATGTGAGTCCAGTGCAACTGAGGAAGTGATTTTCAATTTCAGTTAATTTAAACAGCCACATATAGCTAGTAGTGACTGTACTGGACAGCAGAATTCTTGGGTTAAACAGTAATAACAAGAACAACTTACAGGCCAAGAGCATTTCTTGAAAGGAATGTACTGAGTGATATCAATGATAGAATAGGTCATTTAAGAAAGTTCCAGGAGAAGGAAATGGCAACCCACTCCAGTACTCTTGCCTGGAAATTCCATGGACTGAGGAACCTGGTGGGCTACAGTCCATGGGGTTGCAAAGAGTCGGACACGACTGAGCGACTTCACCTTCACCTAGGCGATAGAGAAGAACACAGAAGGCTGGTATGCTAACTGTCCATGGGGTTGCAAAAAGTCAATCACAATTTAGCAACTGAACAACAACCATGATATAAATGTCATTCAAAATACAGAGTTTAGAGTGGAAAAAAGGATCAGATGCATGCTGTCTAAGGAAATGAAGTTCAAATAAAATTACTTAAATATCCTGAAAGGCATGTGAATTAAGAATTTTAAAAAATAGCTCTTTATTTGCAGATGAAATGATTGACCTTTAAAAGTAAAATAAATTTGCAAAACAAAGCCTTTGAAAATAATGCTATAAAATTTTGCAAGATATATAATTATTACAGTTAAATCAGTTGCTTTTCTATATATAAACAATTGAACATGTAGGAATCAAAATTAGATACAATTTCATTTATAATAACCAGCAAAAATTAAAATTAAGAAAATTTTAATTTAAGAAATTAAATTAAGAAATTAAAATTTAAGAAAACTAAATAAATGAAGAGACTTATCATGTTAAAAAAAAAAAAAAAAGTAAGTTCCAAAATAAGTGCTCAATTTTCCTAAAAATGACATCAACTCTGTTGAGACTGAATTTACTATCTCACAAGTCATTCCTTTCCCAAAATGCCATAAGGCTACAAAAACAAAGAAGAATAAGGCATAATCCTTTATGCTAGAGTAATAAGCACACAATAATAAGTAATAATCCCTTATGATTCATACAGTGGAAGTGAGAAATAGATTTAAGGGACTAGATCTGACAGACTGCCTGAAGAACTATGGACAGAGGTTCGTGACACTGTATCGGAGACAGGGATCAAGACCATCCCCAAGAAAAAGAAATGCAAAAAAGCAAAATGGCTGTCTGAGGAGGCCTTACAAATAGCTGTGAAAAGAAGGGAAGTGAAAGGCAAAGGAGAAAAGGAAAGACACACCCATTTGATGCAGAATTTCAAAGAATAGCAAGGAGAGATAAGAAAGCCTTCCTTAGCAATCAATGCAAAGAAATACAGGAAAACAACAGAATGGAAAAGAATAGAGATCTCTTCAAGAAAACTAGAGATACCAAAGGAACATTTCATGCAAAGATGGGCTCGATAAAGGACAGAAATGGTATGGACCTAACAGAAGCAGAAGATATTAAGAAGAGGTGGCAAGAATACACAGAAGAACTGTACAAAAAAGATCTTCACGACCCAGATAATCACGATGGTGTGATCACTCACCTTGAGCCAGACATCCTGCAGTGTCAAGTCAAGTGGGCCTTAGGAAGCATCACTATGAACAAAGCTGGAGGTGATGGCATTCCAGCTGAGCTATTTCAAATCCTGAAAGATGATGCTGTGAAAGTGCTGCACTCAATATGCCAGCAAACTTGGAAGACTCAGCAATGGCCACAGGACTGGAAAGGGTCAGTTTTCGTTCCAATCCCAAGGAAAGGCAATGCCAAAGAATGCTCAAACTACCGCACAATTGCACTCATCTCACACACTAGTAAAGTAATGCTCAAAATTCTCCAAGCCAGGCTTCAGCAATATGTGAACCATGAACTTGCAGATGTTCAAGTTGGTTTTAGAAAAGGCAGAGGAACCAGAGATCAAATTGCCAACATCCACTAGGTCATCGAAAACACAAGAGAGTTCCAGAAAAACATCTATTTCTGCTTTACTGACTATGCCAAAGCCTTTGTGTAGATCACAATAAACTGTGGAAAATTCTGAAAGAGATGGGAATACCTGACCTGCCTCTTGAGAAACCTATATGCAAGTCAGGAAGCAACAGTTAGAACTGGACATGGAACAACAGACTGGTTCCAAACAGGAAAAGGATTACATCAAGGCTGTATATTGTCACCCTACTAATTTAACTTATATGCAGAGTACATCAGTATAGCCCAGAGAAACGCTGGGTTGGATGAAGCACAAGCTGGAATCAAGATTGCTAGGAGAAATATCTATAACCTCAATATGCAGATGACACCACCCTTATGACAGAAAGTGAAGAAGAACTAAAGAGCCTCTTGATGAAAGTGAAAAAGGAGAGCGAAAAAGTTGGCTTAAAGCTCAACACTCAGAAAACTAAGGTCATGGTATCCAGTCCCATCACTTCATGGCAACAGATGGAGAAACAGTGGCAACAGTGGCTGATTTTATTTTGGGGGGCTCCAAAATCACTGCAGATGGTGACTGCAGCCATGAAATTAAAAGACATTTACTCCTTGGAAGGAAAGTTATGACCAACCTAGACAACATATTAAAAAGCAGAGACATTACTTTACCAACAAAGGTCCACCTAGTCAAGGCTATGGATTTTCCAGTAGTCATGTATGGATGTGAGAGTTGGACTATAAAAGCTGAGCGCGGAAGAATTGATGCTTTTGAACTGTGGTGTTGAAGAAGACTCTTCACAGTCACTTGGACTGCAAAGAGATCCAACCAGTCCATCCTAAAGGAGTTCAGTCCTGGGTGTTCATTGGTAGGACGGATGCTGAAGCTGAAACTCCAATACTTTTGCCACCTGATGCGAGGAGATGACTCATTGGAAAAGACCCTGATGCTGGGAAAGACTGAGGGCAGGAGGAGAAGGGGACGACAGGGATGAGATTGTTGGATGGCACCACCGACTCGATGGATGTGGGTTTGAGTTTGACTCCGGGAGTTGGTGATGGACAGGGAGGCCTGGCGTGCTGCGGTTCATGGGAATGCGAAGAGTTGGACACGACAGAGCGACTGAACTGAATAAGCACACAATAAAATAACCTACAGTCAGACTAAAACTGAGAAAGAAACAAATGGTCTTTGGATATGGTGGGACAGAATGAATAAGTCACAGTGTATCAGAATGAACATAATGTCTGTACCAGCACTTCCCACGTAGCTGCAACAGGAGAAGAGCATAATTACTGTGCTACTCATTGGAAAAGACCCTGATGCTGGGAAAGACTGAGGGCAGGAGGAGAAGGGGACGACAGGGATGAGATTGTTGGATGGCACCACCGACTCGATGGATGTGGGTTTGAGTTTGACTCCGGGAGTTGGTGATGGACAGGGAGGCCTGGCGTGCTGCGGTTCATGGGAATGCGAAGAGTTGGACACGACAGAGCGACTGAACTGAATAAGCACACAATAAAATAACCTACAGTCAGACTAAAACTGAGAAAGAAACAAATGGTCTTTGGATATGGTGGGACAGAATGAATAAGTCACAGTGTATCAGAATGAACATAATGTCTGTACCAGCACTTCCCACGTAGCTGCAACAGGAGAAGAGCATAATTACTGTGCAATACATTCATGACACAAAAGGAAAAAAGTGCAAAAGACAAATTATGCTGTAAAAAAATTCTCCATATATCAAAAGAAATTCTCTAGCAAGCTAGTAAGAATGTGAACTAAAAAAAAAAAAAAAAAAAAACACCTCACATATTCAATCACAGAATAAAGGAAAGAGTGAAACCTGAGTAAACTTAAAAACGAAAGCAATATCATTACCAAATTAAGGAAAAACTTTTAAGTAACAGACTTTCAGGTCACTGAAAATCAAATTACTAACACTCACACAAAAGACTGGAGATGTATGAATGCAAATAAAAAGGCAAACATTAACGCAATTATTTATAGAGGTGACAGACACAGCAGACAAAAGATTATAAAATAGAAAAATTTGTATTCCTGAAGCATAAAATTGACAAGAGTAGGAAAAGAAGTTTGACCATTAAATTAAAAAACTGAAACATAAAAAGACAATTCCCTAAAATATAGGAAGAAGTGAATATACAGAGCATATAGAATGATCCACACCGAAGATGCAACCTTGCTAATCCTCTAAATATTTTAAGAAAAAATAAACAAGCAAAAAAACATCTTTTTGAGGATTCAAACAAACAAACAAAAAAATAGAGTTACCTGCAGAAAAGAAAAATCTGTGACTACAGAGCTCTCAGAATGTGTGACCCAACAGTATTACATCTGGCCAAGAAGTCAAGTATAAAAGTAGCAAGACATTTCAAACACAGAAGACATAAGAGAAGACTGACCCAAGAGTCCAGTCAAAATATCAAGTGCAACAGCAATACTGCAAAATCTTGAAATTTTATCTGTCATCTACCCATTTTTAAGAAGGGTCTAGAGGATGTGCTCCATTCTGGAAGACCAAAAAAGAAGACAGTACAGACAGGAAGGCCTAAGAAATAGAGGATTTAACACAGAAGAGAGAAGAAATTAAGTTCCAGAACAACAGCTGTGTAGCAAGCCTAGAAAGCAATCAGATTAGAACAGGAGGATACAGAGCCTCCAGGACGTCTCCTGGAAGAGTATGAAGTTATTGGAATAGTAGATATACGACAACGGTACTGACTAGAATGTGTTCAGCTATATGTAACAGAAATATCAAGTTACCCATACGGAAAACTTTTTCTTTTTTCAAAATTCCAGAGTGTGGCTTCATCTTCATGCCTCCCAAATGGCTGCTGTACTTGTATTCATCACACATACATTCCAAGAAGAAACAATGAAAAAAAGGCAAAGGGTAAAATAAATACATCAAGTAAGTCTGCCAGGAAAACAATGGCTTTCCTAGAATCTCAGCCAGAATATCTCCAGAACTATTTCAACTTCTCCAACTGGTTCATACAGCCATTTCTTGACTCCAAGGGAGTTTGAGAGGAAGCTGGTTATTTTAATTGGATATACTGCTACTCTGAACAAAAATCAGGTTCTTTTATTTAGAAAATGAACCTGGAGAGTTGTATTTGGTAGGCAACTGGTAGAATCTCAACAACTGCATATAAAATAATATTTGGAGATGATTTAATTTTCTGATAGAGAATGTGGTGTGCTTTGTAATAGTGACATGATAAACTAGCCAATTTCAATTCCAGAAGGGAGTGCCAAAGAACATTCAAACTACCAGAAACTGCACTCATTTTGCATGCTGGCACCACATATATGAATTACATGTAAAGATATATTTAATGTATATACATAATATATATCCTTATATTATATATAATATATATGCACGATATATAATATATATACAATATATATCTTTACATATAATACACACATATATAGCACCATATATAGCTATATAGCACTATATAGCACCATATATATATATGTTATATATATAGCACCATATAGAGAGAGAGATACCTATATATAGATATCTCTCATGGTATATACCACCATATCTATACAGCTACATCAGCTTAGTTCAGTTCAGTCGCTCAGTCGTGTCCGACTCTTTGCGACCCCATGAATCGCAGTGCACCAGGCCTCCCTGTCCATCACCAACTCCCGGATATAGCTACATAGCACCATATATATAGATAGACAGATAGATAACTTAGAAATGGAGAAAGTTAAATGCACACAAATATGAAAAGGCCTAAAAGAATCTGAAACAGCTGATACAGGCATGGGCAAAAGTGGGATAGGAAAATGTTGTTTCTTGTAAATCTTGCAGTACTCTTTTAACCATACACATGTTACCTGAATACCATTTTAAATGTTTCTTTAGAAAAGAAACTATGTAAGTTTAAAAAAGCCAAACAAAAATAAACTATAAACAACAAAAAAAATAAGTAATCTTTAAGATAAATGCTCCATAACCAATGAAAGGAGAGACAGAGACCTCATTTCAATATCAGCACGTGGTCCATAGCTTCCAATTAAATTGCACACTGAACCCTTCCTTCCTCAATAGTCGTTTGAAAGAGTGAGCAAAAACCTTTAAATATGTGTTGTAAAGCATGGATTCTACCCCAAGTCTTCAAGCTTTTGTTTTTTAAAAAATCCACAGGATACCAAGTAAGATTCAAATACAGCCTACTAGTAAAACAAAATACTAAATTTATTTTACAAAGAAAATTAACCTGTAAAGAAAGTTTAAAAAATAATCTCTAACACTCAGGTTCCTCTAAAACAGGACCTAGATGTGGAGTTTTGAATTTTTCCCCCAAATACCTTCATACTTGCAGAAAATTGCTAATCAAGAAGTATGTACATGAATTTTGTGTTCTGAAGAGTTCTTATTTTATAGTTACCTTTGAAAAACTTAAGAAATTTATCTTAAAAATATTTTAAACAAAACTGTAAACCTGGAACTTTCTTACACCTATATAAGGTTTTACAACTAAAGTACAGATATAATGGGAGGAAGAAAAGTAAAATTATCACTTCGAATTTCAAACTGGAATATGTATTTCCACCAGAATTTATCTGGAATGATATACTAAAAAGTAACTGTGAACAACAGAATTTTAAGTTCTAAACTAGTGAAGTAAAATACTTTGATAATTATTGCAAAAACCATCATCATCCCCTAGAGAAAGTTCAACTTTAAATTCATAAAATTAAAGACATTCTTATCAGGCCCAGTGACATGAGTTTCACTTCAGTCTGTAACTACTGCCACAAACATGTTTTTAAAAAATCACTGTTAAAATTTACTTGGTGCTTTATAACATTTATTTTTTAAAATCTATTACTTCTACAAAAGCAATTTTAGTTAGACTTACATCATTTATACTTTCACTATTCTCCTACAATAAGCCTGAATGATACAAAGAAGACATTTAAGTAATTTTATATCCTTGAAAATTATACAAAGTTGACCTAGAATTTAAAAAAAAAAGCAGCCACTTGGACTGTAAAGAGTAAGGTAAATTTAAGAAAATAAAAATGCAAATATGCATTTTAGCAGTCCCTTGAATTTATTAACCTAAAAGGTTTAATTTCCATTTTCCTGCATCACTGTATTTATAAAATGTTGTGCCCTATAAATATGCTGTTATTTTCTATAGTCAAGCACCCTCTTAACAAATCTTCTCATTAATATGTAAATTTAAAGTCAATCGGTCTTCTCCCTGACAGCCCCATGAATTCCTAGTGCACTGTATAATCGGCTTTGACTTGGCATCCACTATTTATCATCAAAGATGTCAGTTAGAAAAATTATGGAAAATGCACTGCAATTGATATGACTGCAATCTACTTTGTCAACACTTAATTGTTCCGCAAATCATACATTTACATATAAACAGCCTAAATACTGATCTATAATGATGCAAATAAACTAAATTAAAAATCGCTTCTGCCCCTGAAGAAGCTTGTTGGTATATGATGTGTTCATTTGAGGACTTAACTAACAAAATAGCATGTACATCAGTCCATCTTAGAAAGTACTTCTAATTTTCAATTCCTTAAAACAAAAAAAATTTTTGCTACCCTTCAAGCATATGAACACAAACAAATGTTTTAAAGAATTCAATGAGAAACATAATTTTTCTCTTTGAAAAGCAAAGTTAATTATGGTTGTTATGTTTGAGCATTAAGGATTGGGGCCGGGGCTTCAAAATTAGCTTTGACTAGAACAGGGCTTCCCTGGTGGCTTAGACAATAAAGAATCTGCCTCCAATTCAGGAGACTCAGGTTCGATCCCTGCGTCAGGAAGATCCCCTGGAGAAGAGAATGGCAAGCCACTCCAGAGTTCTTCTCTGGAGAATTCTATGGACAGGGGAGCCTGGTGGGCTACAGTTCATGGACTTTCAAACAGTCAGAAACTTATTAAAGTGATTTTAGAAGTCATGAGCAAATATATAAAGGAATGAATTATGAAAAGACTGATTTTTATTTCACCATGTGCTTCACTGCTTCTATAATTTTAAAAAATACATATGATTGTAGTTAGCTACACCCTTACAAATGTTCTACTTAAGTGGTTTTCTTTCTTTCCATTTCTTAAGCCAAGGAGCCTTTCTCAAAGGAAATCATACTATAGCTGCCTATGAAAGGCAAGCAAAGGTGAAGCTGCTCCATTTGGAATGGTGGCAAGATTCCCAGGAGTAGAACCGCCCACCCTCCCCTACAACCTCTGTGGTTGCTCCTGAAGCAATCTTCCTGAGGACAGAGCTACAGAGCTGGCAACTACAAAATATTTCAACTAACCTACAGAATTTAGAATAATGCCAACATCAGACTGCAAAGAAGTGGCAAAGAAATGAGGTAGTCCAATTCCAGTGCACCCAGAACAACGATCAGACTTCATCTCATGTTTGTAAAAATTGATGTTCACAGAGTTACACATAAAAACACAAAGAATGCACTACAGTATCTATTTTTAAAATTATCTGTCAAAAGAGTAAATATATACGACAGTGTAGATTTTAACTGTTGGGCTTTGTGATCCGCTTTAACAACTAATTTTACCTAAAATAAAATTAAATTCAAGGAATAGAAACACAGACAATTACAAAAAGAGATATTTGAAAATCTATTTTTAGAAGGTAAGAAAAATACATTTTTAAAAATTCTAGATTCTATATAATGATAAAGCATGGATCACTTGCATACAGTTACTGAAAATGATTTGATGATTACAGGAAATTAAAATTAAAAAAATTTAAATAGTGACAACAGCTAGATAAAATAACCTATAATCTTATGCAACAGGAAAAAAAATATATATGAATAACATTTTGGAAAGTGACTGGCTGAAATAAAACAAATAGCTATAGCTATTAGCAACAAAAAAAATCTCCCAAGTTAACACTGACAGGAAAGGGTCAAGACATTTGCTGCTTAATCCAGCAAAACTGCCTTCAAAATTTTACTTTGTTCAAAGCTAAAATTTCATCAATCTAAGAGCTGTATGTGACATTAGATGTTTACATATGAATAGTTTAAAATCTCCTTTGAATTTTTAAGAAGAATAACCTAATCACCTTTTAAATATTAAAATTAAGATGAAGTCAATATTACAAGTAGCCTTCTGGTTAAAGATATATTTTTTAAAATCTAAATACTTTTTAACAGTAACAATACTTGGTAAATGCAGAAAACACTGATAAATATTTTAAACATTTAAGCTTCTTAAATATCTAAAAACTGGATACATCATCTACAGCAAGAATTATGAACATTTTTCCCTTTTATATGTTTTTCTCTCACTTTAATATTATTTCTAATTAACAAAAGCAATTAGTAATGAACATTCTACAAAGCCTATTCATAAGCTTGTGTAAAAACCACTATGACATAATTGGTTGGTAATCTGGTCTTTTACTTTCCATTCTGTTTTTAAAATCAGTAATACTGCTTTTTAAAAAAGACAAAGAAATATCATTAAGTACAGAATGAATGCAAGTGCTATTTTATAATATTTAATGATTTCTTTAAACAAGTTAAAAGTTTATCCTTAAATCTTACATATACACTGAGATCTCTATTGCAAATTATGAAGTAAGGTTTTCTAACTTGTTAATGTAATGAAAAAAGTAAGGTATGCTTCTAAAGTTCATTGGCACAAAGAAAACAACTTCACTGTAAGGTATACTTAATTATTAATTTTACCAAAGTTCTACCAGCTTAAGTGAAAAAAAGTAAAACAAACATTGTAGAAATATAAAGGTAGGAAAAAGTAGTTGAGTTCACAAACAATTTATCTGTAAAGGTGCGAAATTATCTTTGATATAAATTCACATATGTTAGAATCACATTATCTACTTTTACAAGTAAATGCCTGGAATAGTTCGTTCTCAAAGGTAGGAAACTAACAACCAAAAAAACCCATGATTTGGCAATGTCACTGCCAACACTTTATCGAGCTGCTGTTCCCAACAAGGGCGTCTTGCCAGGCCTCATACCAAAAGTTTATTCACTATGCCATTAAACACGCATCAGTCAGAGCCAAAACAAGGAACAATTATCCATGCATTTATACTGGTTTTCTGCTTTCCAAAAGAATGTGAAAAAAATTAGTCCTCCTTAAATATGCAGATTTTTATATTTTCCTACTCTTAAATCTTTGTACACATTTTAGAACCGCATCCATTTTCTTGGTATACTGTGTAAGTATAAGATTATTCAACACTTACCTCTTTCCAAGGACTGACAAACTGTGTACGAGCATATCGAGTTAGCATGTGGATTATGACAACCTGTCCCCACTCTTCTACATCAACTAGTAAATTACATAGCTTGCGGTAATTCTTGTGAATGAGATCTATTCTATCTGGGCAAACTTCTTCAAAAGCCATGACAACACTGCCAGCCACCAACTAGAAAAGAAAGAAATAGTAACTCATTAAAAAACGTTTTCCTACATCAAAGATTCTACTCAGCATTACAGAGATGCAATTGGTATTATGGCAATCAGTATTTAAAGTATTCAGTCACTTGACTAATTAAATACTCATGTTTGAATAACAAATAAATTTTGAAGAGTCACTGCCCGAAAGAATAATATTGATAGCTGAAACATATCTGAAAAGCTAACACTTAGAATCAGGAGTATTAGTATTAGAAATTATATTTATTTCATCACGTTAAATTTCAATGGACTGTTCATACATGGATTAGACATATTAATTATGGGCAGTTTTAATTTTTAAACCTTACCAAAACTCTAAAGATTCATTATTCAGTACAATAACAGAGACCATATCATGTCAGTTTAAAATGAGAATGACAATTTCACCGTGTTGTTCAGTCGCTAAGTCATGTCTGACTCTTTGCAACCCCATGGACTGCAGCATGCCGGGCTTCCCTGTCCTTCACTATCTCCCGGAGTTTGCTCAAATTCACGTCCATTGAGTCAGTGATGCTATCTACGATGAATCTATCTTAAAATGTGTGCTGAACTCATAAATGTCTTTAGAACAAAAACACTTTCAAATCTTACATATTTTAATCAACCTGTTAATTTCTATCAACATTATTTACAAGAAATACTGGCTACAATTTTAGAACATTATTATTATTTATATAATAATGTATGTAAGTTGAAATAAGACAGTACCAATAAAAGGAAGCTTTTCTCCAAGACCATTTAATTAAACACAATGCTGTTTTTGGAATTGTCATGTTTTTGCAAAGTGATGAAATTAAGATTTCTTTAGTATAAAAACACAAGCTAAGCAGAATATATAATAGACAAACACTTCTATATATGTACCACTGATATGTCTGGAGTTAGTCAACAATATAATATGGTTTTGAAAAAATAAATTAATATCATATTCTTTCTGAACACTAGGGATCTTCATTTTAGTGTCTAAAATTTCCCCAATGTCTTAAAATAAGCAATTAAATAGAAATAAAACTTACTGAAATGGTACTTCTTGAAAAATATTAGATACAGTAGTATTCATATTTTTATTGTTTGTCCCTCTACTTGGCTGACATTTAGTTTATTAATATGCAACCAACAATACAATTGAAAGAAAACAGCTCAGAATATAGACTTGCTATTATGCTAAACAAGTTTCCAGTCCTGTGGGGCTTTTATGAATTACCAATCAGGATAAACGTGAAGCTGCATTTATTGACTCCAACCCTGCCCAAGTTCTGGTGCCTGCTGGTCCCAGCATGTATGCACCTCCATCGAAAAAGCAAAGAATTGATTATTTGTGTGAACTAAATAAAAATGTATTATACATATAATTTTCTATTTGCTATTGATATGGGAAGGAAGTTATATTTGTGTTTTCAACTCCACATTTTGATGTCTTCTGTACAAACCACTCTTCAGTAATAATATTTCTAAAAGATGATAACTATTATCATTTAAAAATCTCTTAAAACAACTAAGTTTATGACATCAAACTATAGAATAACATGGTATTTGTAAAACATTTATATTTGCATATGTTTTATATATGTCAATCATATTAATTAAGCTATATTTTTTTAACTGGTTAGGGTGTTAAAGAACAAAAATGAGTAATATCACTTAGAATAAACTAATATATGAAACCGAAATGGGAATTCAGCTAAGTGTGAATTCAAGGAATACTATGTAAAATCAATTTTTTTGCCTAAACCTAGAGATTATTTTTTTCAATTATGTTTAGACACCAAACAATAAATGGAAAATCAGCTCCCACATGGTACTAAATTTATCAAAACAAGACCTACAGGTATAAAATAGTTCTACAGAATTAAACAACATGAAAATTGAAAAAAAATAATTGTTTAAGTTCAGGTAAAGTTTATGGAAACACAAAAGTAACTAGGAAAAATATTATTAAATCATCTTTTTTCTAATGATCTTAGATATTTCATTCATCATATGGTTTTAACAGTTGACCCCAGCCTAAACGCTGCCAGGAGAATGGATAACTCTGGTATATTAAATGTTCAATATTCTATAAAAACTTATAGAATTAAAATAAAATGATCTACTGAGATTTGAAAACCAAAAATATTGGTTTCCCCAAAACAGACAGTTAATTTCCATTTCACTGTGTCAATAGTAGCTTTTTATATAAGGGGAAAAATAAATCACTCCAACAAAACTAGCAATGAGCTCATCAAATTCAAATGCAGTTTTCCATTTATGTATTTTTTATATTAAAGCAATAAACATGGTTCATTTATCTTCCCTTGGTTGCCACGTTTTTCTGTGCTGTTGCTATGAACTTCAGCCATTAGCTGTGCTCCAAGGTAAACTACATGAACCATCAACAAAAGTGACACTCCATCTATGGAGTTCATATTTTCTCCAGATTATCTATGCTAGTTGACAAGCTGGTAATGAAAAAAATCACACTAAGCAAATGGTTCCTCTAATAACAATAAATTTTCTATAAAATTATGAAGGGTACAAAACGTTTCCTTGCATCTATTTTGTCATGAATTCTAATTAACGTTGAAAAAACCTGAGACTGCTGGGTCATCACAAGAAGTACATCGAAGTTTGATTGATAATATGGTATAAGTTGGCCAGTGCTGCCAAGATTTTCTCCTATTAAATTAATGGCCATCCAACCTGCCCTAATCATACAGCCCAAATGATATTCCCCTTCTTATTTCAATTTTCTTGAGGCATGGAAAATGGGAAAGATCAGTCATTTATCTTCTAATAGCTGGATAATAGATCTATCCAATAAAACATCTGCACAAACTCAGAGGTGTGTTTTTTGCCCACAACAGTGAAGCTTTTATACCAACATTAAATCAATAACTTATAAAATGGTGTCTTTACCCCCACAGCTTAGCTATGAACTACCGATATATTCATTAAACATCATTTTGTAGCTAAATTAAGGAGAAGAAAGTTTGTCACCAAAAAAATATAAATAAACAACTCAAATTTTCAGTAGGCACTGATCTAATTTGTTTTCCTAAGAAGCCATTTTCTATTAGAAAGTTAAATGCTACAAAAGGATTTCTTTAAAATTAACCTAAAAGGAAAAGGAAATAAATACCACTTTGCTTTCGAGGTGTTCTAAATAAAAGAAAGAAGGTTCACTACAAAGCTTAAATTGCTCAATAAATATAAATTTCTACATTTTAAAGAAAAATGAGAAAGTGTTATAAATTTTAAAAAGGAATTTTACACATCTAAAAGGTTTTCAGTTAAGAAAAGAAGTGTTTAGAATATGTTGAATAGAAAAAAATATGATGAAAATGGTAAATCTAGGAAAATATAATAAAGAAATTATATTTTAAAAATATAACAGTTGACTGTATGTTCAAGCATAAATAAAAATGTTCCCTTAATTGCACTGACATGGTAGCTCTTATTATATCTTTTAAAATTTACAGATACAGACTCCATGGACTTAGCCCACTGGGCTTCTCCGTCCATGGGATTTTCCAGGCAAGAGTACTGGAGTGGGTTGCCATTTCCTTCTCCAGGGGATCTTCTTGACCCAAGGATCAAACCTGGGTCTTCCGTGTTGCAGGCAGACACTTTACCATCTTAGCCACCAGGGAAGCCCAACAAATACCTTCAGACAATAGTTATCTAAGTAATTCTAAGATGTTTTTCTAGTTATATTACCATAACTGTATTCCTAAACCAAAAGTGACTTATTTTGGGGAAAGGACTTTTCATATGACAAATATACATATTTCTCTAGTAAAAGGGAAAAACATTTCTATTTTAATAGGCCTTTTATTTCACCTTTTCTTAAAATCAGAATGACACAACTAATTTTGAAATTTCAATTTCAAGAAAATCTTCCTTTAGACTAAAAGAAGCAACAAAAGGTAGATCTCAAAATCAACAGAGATTAAATAAAGTTCTTAAACATATTAACACCTTGCAAAATTATATTTATCAGCAGCAAGAGCAATGTCATCACCATTATCATCAAGATCCCCAAAAGCTCCTGCTGACAGCAAATAAACTCTTTTTACAATGTGGAAATAAATTAAATTTGGATCATTTAATGAGGAAATTTTAAACAAAAATGATTTAGGTTTTTTATTTTAAATATTAATGATAACACTATTAATTAGTGGGGAAGAAATATAGCTATATCACTTCAATATACTGAGTCAAAAACTTAAATACTGGGTAGAAAGTTAATGCTACCTGGGGAACTGTGAATCTCTCAATACAAAGTCAGAGAAAGCAAAAAGATTAAAATCAAAGCTCTAAGCAACACTAAAATACTTTGGAATTTCCAAATTTTAATTACATGTAAGTAGAAAATAAGCTCTAAAATCAGAGAGTTATATGTCATGTATGTATCACAAACCTTACAAAGATCTATGATAGTCTGAAATAACTGCCCAGAATAAAAGCAGACACGAGTTAGAAGGGGGCATAAGAGAGAACTGAAAGCAAGCAGAGAGGAGCCTATGAGTGAAAATACTAAAAAAATGATTCCTGGTAGATCAAAGCAGAAGATGAAAATCAAAACAATTGATGAAAAGTATCCATAAAAAAAAATCAATGATGAAGCAAATAAACAACTCTCACACAACACTTCAAAATGAATTAACTTTCCTCAAAGAAGCATTTCAAGATCACATAAATGAACTGAAACCGAAAATCACAAAACAGAAATGAACAGAAGACAAAAGGAAGAAACAGAAGTTGATTGAAACCAGAAAAGAAATAACCAGACACCTTAATTAAATTGCAAAATGCCCCTGGCAGAAAATAGTTAAACAAAAATTTAGGAAGGGGCATTTAGAAAAGTACAAAAAGAACCAAGAGAAAGAAAGCGAGATAAAGAAGTAAAGGCAGCAAAGAAGATCTGGCTTAGAGAAAACTGAACTCTCTGAAGAAGAAAAGCTAACAGCTGAACAGAAGTAATATTTAAAACTTAACAACAACAACACTTTGCCAGAAATAACATAAATTCTAAATCTATATTGTAAAAAGCCTCATCGGGTACCAGGAAAAAAACTGACCTTGACACACCAGACAAAACTAAAAGATAAAGAGGAAAAAAAATCCTCAGGGTCAGCATCTTGCTTAATACACACACATGACAGGCATTTCCTTTAAACTGAAACAGGGTAAGAATGCTCACCATCTCCACCACTACTGAACAAGGTACTAAAGTTATACACCAATATAATTAATTATGACAAGAAAAATTAGAGTCATAAGTATCAGAAAAGAGAAAGTAAAGTTATCTCTATTTGAAAATGATATGATTTATTTTCTGGAACAAAACAATGGAGGTTGAAATATAAAACTAAATCAAATACCAAAAGAATTCAGTAAAGAAGCAAAATATAAAATCACCATACAGAAAATCAATAGCTTTATTCTATACCAATGTAACAAGTTCAACCATACATTGTTAATGTAATTTCGATTTACAACAGCATTCAAGGAAGTAAGGCTAATGATAAACGTAATTCTAAACCAACATTTAACTCAATTAGTAGCCCCTATCTCACTACTCTTCACAGAGTAAATGCTGGCAATTCCGAAACAATACTTTATCTGCATTCCAGGACTGAGTAAGTAAGTGTAGTGGATAATGTAAGTCACATTTCTTAATGTTGGAAAAGGAAGTTGCAAATATTGACATGAAAAGGTAGGACACTGGAAAACTGGGTGCTTCTGCTCTGGAATTACAGAATTCAGTATAAACTGAATTCAGAGAAAAGAATTTTGCTTTTCTTTTCTATCATATTTCATATGGATAGAAATTTCTATCCATATGAATCCTATTTCATATGGATAAAAATTAGATGTAGCTCTTTTCTAATTTTTAAAAAATAAACATATCTTATATATACTTTAGGACAGGTAGTACCTCACAAATGACAAGACAGTCAAAGCTCCCCAAAGGACCTATCTACCTATGACCGGAGCATGACACACACCATTTGGGAAGTAAAGCATTGAAAATAATAGTAAATACCTAATTACCTGAGGGAGACCTGGGTTCGATCCCTGGGTCAGGAAGATCCCCTGGAGAAGGAAATGGCAATCCACTCCAGTACTCTTGCCTGGAGAATCCCATGGACGGAGAAGCCTGGTGGGCTACCGTCCATGGGGTCACACAGAGTCGGACACGACTGAGCGACTTAACTAACTAAATTACCTGAACCAAGAATATAGCAATTAATGCTCACAATTATTCAACACATTAAATATCTACTATTAACAAGTACAATATTTTTTCTATTGTATTTTAGAAATAAATACAAAATACAGGGTCAGAACCCAAGAACAGACATTCTAAATTTACAAAGAAAGTGTATTTTTTATATTCCTTTTTGAGTCGTTTGTTTCTTATTAATCTCCTTTTATGGTGTCAGGCACTGCACTAAGGATTTTATATACAATAACTTTCTCAACACAAACAAAAACTTTATAGATTGGAAATTATAAGGCCTAAAAATTTGGAAGCCGAAATTTATGAAGGCTTAATACATAGCTATTGTTCAGTCGCTTAAGTTATGTCCGACGCTTTGGGGACTCCATGGACTACAGCCTGCCAGGCTCCTCTATCCATGGGATTTCCCAGGCAACAATACTGCAGTGCATTGTTATTTCCTTCTCCAGAAGAGAAGGGGATGTTCTCCGCTTCTCTAGGGGAACTTCCTGGCCCAGGGATCAAATCCACCTTTCCTGCATTGCAAGTGGATTCATTACCTCTGAGCCACCAGGAAAGCCCCTAATACATAGCTAATAAGTGGTAAAACATCAGGCTCAAATACAATTCTGTTTAATTTCAAAGAAGGTAGTTGTTACCCGTGACATGCTACATCTTTCTGAGAAGACATGCACATATTATATACAGAGATTTCATTTCTAGGCCAAGAAACTAATTTCTTTAGCTTATTATGTAGCAGAAATCATGGCAAACTACCTTAAAATAAAGGATCTGTTTCTTACAGATCTTAGTATTCTTCATAGCACTTGGCAAATGTCTTCAAGACAGAAGAAACTAAATTTTTTTTTATTATTACTAAAATCAAGTTATCCACAATATCAATAATATTGATTTTGTATTTGGGTTTGGAAGGATACAACAAGTATGCCATACAAAAGATAAAAAGGAACCAAATTTCTTTTCTCTGTCTTCATTATGCCAACCACTACAGAAGAAATAAAGATTCCTGCTACAATATTGACTAAATGAAATTTGCTGTCTAGTCTCTAAGTATAGTCTCAGGTAAATACACTATTTTCAAAAATACATAGTGAAAAAGATCACTAAAAGAGTTATCATACACAACATATACACTGGATTTTTAAAAAAAAAGTAGTGAAGGGAATAACAAACAAAAAAAGACATGAGACATAGAAAAACATAATGGCAGCTATAAATTAACTATATTATAGTAAGAATTAATGTCAATGGATTAAACCATCTGAACAAAAAGCATATGTAGTCAGACCAGAGTAAATATCAAGATCCAACTTTATACAGACCTCAGGAGACACACATTAGATTAAAAAATACCAACAGGTGGTGAGTAAAAAGAAGGAAAAAGATATATCATGTAAACAGCAATTGTAAGAAAATTGTACTTAAACAAGACAAAGTAGAATTTTAAAATTGTTTACGAGAGATTGAGACATTTTATAATGACAAAAGGAGGAGAAGGAAATGGCAACCCACTTGAGTACTCTTGCTTGGAAAATCACATGGACGGAGGAGTCCGGTAGGCTACATGGGATCGCAAAGGGTCGGACACAACTGAGTCAATTATAGGAATTTGGTTCCAGGCATGGTAGTCGCTGTTGGATATTAAAACTACCCAGTTCTCTCACCACAAAAATGAAGGAGAACTATCTTTGGTTCTGGTATCATTTTAAGTCAGTATAACTTCTTTGGAGAGCAAATAGAGTTGTAAGAAATGTCATAAAGATTTATGTACTGATTTGGGTTTAACTTTTGCCTCTTTCACGTAGTAGATTTCAGACTTTGAAATGAAGTCACCTAACATCTCTGTGATCTGGAGAAGGAAATGGCAACCCACTCGAGTACTCTTGCTTGGAAAATCACATGGACGGAGGAGCCCGGTAGGCTACAGTTCATGGGATTGCAAAGGGTTGGACACGACTGAGTCACTTCACTTCACTTCAACATCTTTGTGAAAATCATTTGTGAAAAGGCACTAATAACAAAAATACTTTGAATGGTTTTTAGGAATAAATGAGAGATTTAAGTAGCTAGCACAATGTATGATGAAGAATAGATGATCCAGAAGTGTTAATTCTATTCCAAATATCATTTCTAAGTGACCCTAGAGAGAAAGCACTAGAAAGGCGATGCATTTGTTTCATATGAGTTTGCATCTCTCATTGTGGGCTCCTGGGGCTTTCATAATGGTGGTATGGTGAGCTGTCTCAGTCCTCTCTTCAAACAGGCCCATATAGGCTAGACATTTTGGTGGCAGTGAGACTGCATCTTTTTAAATTTCACTCATTCTAGGGAGAGCACCTAGATGAGTAAGAGAAAGCTCTGGTGATATGAAGTGATGTCAGGGATAGTTGGCATGGTCGTCATATCAGGATAGTCATGCCACTGACACAGTCTCCCGACAGTCTGAGAGTGTAAAATTTCTGTAATAGCAGAGGATATGGAAATTTCAGCTATCAACACAGCACACTTGCAAATAGAAGTCAGGATTCTTAGATCCTTACAAGGATTGTCTGCTGATGACACCCTCCTGTTTCTGATCCAGGAACTTTGGATCAGCTTGCCAGCTTTTAGTGGCAGCAAATAATGGAACAAGTAACCCCAGCACATTCTTGAGTGTTCTTTGTGGGACTGGATGAGTTGAAAGACATTTCCTAGGTATAGCATCTTTCAGCAAACCCAGGTTTGAAGCCTGCCTCGGTTCATTCTGTACTGTTTGGTGAAATCAAAATGTGTGCTTTGAATGAAACAATATATGGTATTGAGCTAAGGATGCCAGGAGAGAAATTGCAGAATTTGGGTTATTTCAAAATTGCTTATTATTGTTCACCATCAACAGGTTGGGTGCTTTTTCATTGTGTGTAGAGAATTCCTCCTCAATACTTTGACTGAAATTGGAACATGTTCAAATAAATGGGGTGAATGTCCATGTATTAAATTGGACAAAAGATCCTTGTTAGTATGTTTATTTCTCTTACTTTACAAAATGTGCGTTTATACACAAACACACACACTAAATTTTTCTTAAGTTCTTCACTTGATGCCTGTCTTTTCCCGGAGTATTGTGGCTTTTCATAGAAACAAGGTTGCTCATTTGTGAGTTTCCCACATCATTTTAAACTATCTAAATTGCCAAGTAGAAGATACAGTACAATTGTAGGTACCATTGACAGGGTACCATTGACATTGTACAGCAGACTGGAATCAAGACCATCCCCAAGAAAAAGAAATGCAAAAAAGCAAACTAGCTGTCTGAGGAGGCCTTACACATACCTGTGAAAAGACGGGAAGTGAAAAGCAAAGGAGAAAAGGAAAGATACACCCATTTGAATGCAGAGTGCCAAACGATAGCAAGGAGAGATAAGAAGCCTTCCTCAGCGATCAGTGCAAAGAAATAGCGGAAAGCAATAGAATGAGAAAGACTAGATAATCTCTTCAAGAAAATTAGAGATACCAAGGGAACATTTCATGCAAAGATGGGCTCAATAAAGGACAGAAATGGTAGGGACCTAATAGAAGCAGAGGATATTAAGAAGAAGTGGTAAGAATACACAGAAGAACTGTACAAAAAACAGCTTCATGACCCAGATAATCACGATGGTGTGATCATCACCTAGAGCCAGAGATCCTGGAATGTGAAGTCAAGTGGGCATTAGGAAGCAACACTATGAACAAAGCTAGTGGAGGTGATGGAATTCCAGTAGAGTTATTTCAAATCCTGAAAGATGATGCTGTGAAAATGCTGCACTCAGTATGCGAGCAAATATGGAAAACTCAGCAGTGGCCACAGGACTGGAAAAGGTCCGTTTTCATTCCAATCCCAAAAGAAGGCAATGGCAAAGAATGCTCCAACTATCACACAATTGCAATCATCTTACACTCTAGTAAAGTAATGCTTAAAATTCTCCAACCCAGGTTTCAGCAATATGTGGACCGAGAACTTGGAGATGTTCAAGCTGGTTTGAGACAAGGCAGAGGAACCAAATTGCCAACCTCCGCTGGATCATGGAAAAAAGCAAGAGAGTTCCAGAAAAACATCTATTGACTGTTTTATTGACTATGCCAAAGCCTTTGACTGTGTGGATCACAACACACTCTGGAAAATTCTTAAAGATATGGGAATACCAGATCACCTGACCTGCCTCTTGAGAAGTCTGTATGCAGGTCAAGAAGCAACAGTTAGAACTGGACATGGAAAGACAGACTGGTTCCAAATAGGAAAAGGAGTACGTCAAGGCTGTATATTGTCACCCTGCTTATTTAATTTCTATGCAGAGTACATCGTGAGAAATGCAGGGCTGGAGGAAGCACAAGCTGGAATCAAGATTGCTGGGAGAAATATCAATAACCTCAGATATGCAGATGACACCATCCTTATGGCAGAAAGTTGAGAAGAACTAAAGAGCCTCCTGATGAATGTGAAAGAGGATAGTGAGAAAGTTGGCTTGAGGCTCAACATTCAGAAAATAAGATCATGGCATCTAGTCTTATCACTTCCTGGGAAATAAATGGGGAACCAGTGGAAAGAGTGTCAGACTTTATTTTTTTGGGCTCCAGAGTCACTGCAGATGGTGACTGCAGCCATGAAATTAAAAGACACTTACTCCTTGGAAAAAAAGTTATGACCAATCAGACAGCATATTAAAAAGCAGAGACATTACTTGCCAACAAAGGTCCGTCTAGTCAAAGCTACGGCTTTTCCAGTAGTCATGTGTGGATGCGAGAGTTGAACTATAAAGTAACCTCAGTGCCGAAGCATTGATGCTTTTGAGCTGTGGTGTTGGAGAAGACTCTTGAGAATCCCTTGGACAGCAAGGAGATCTAACCAGTCCATCCTAAAGGAAATTAGTCCTGAATATTCACTGGAAGGACTGATGCTAAAACTGAAACTCCTATACTTTGACCAGCTGATGTGGAGAACCGACTCATTTGAAAAGACTTGATACCTGGAAAGATTAAAGGCAGGAGGAGAAGGGGACAACAGAGGATGAGAAGGTTGGATGGCATCACCAACTCAATGGACATGAGTTTGAGTAAACTCTGGGAGTTGGTGATCGACAGGGATACCTGGCTTGCTGCAGTCCACAGGGTCTGAAAAAGTTGGACATGACTGAGCAACTGAACTGAATTGAATATTAANTGGAACAAGTAACCCCAGCACATTCTTGAGTGTTCTTTGTGGGACTGGATGAGTTGAAAGACATTTCCTAGGTATAGCATTTTTCAGCAGACCCAGGCTTGAAGCCTGCCTCGGTTCATTCCTGTACTGCTTGGTGAAATCAAAATGTGTGCTTTGAATGAAATAATATATGGTATTGAGCTAAGGACGCCAGGAGAGAAATTGCAGAATTTGGGTTATTTCAAAATTGCTTATTATTGTTCACCATCAACAAGTTGGGTGTTTTTTCATTGTGTGTAGAGAATTCCTCCTCAATACTTTGACTGAAATTGGAACATGTTCAAATAAATGGGGTGAATGTCCATGTATTAAATTGGAGAAAAGAAAAAAAATATGACAAAAGGAAAGTAAAAACAATTATAAGCATATTCTGCTTATTTAACTTATATGCCAAGTACATCACGAGATAAGCTGGGTTGGAGGAAGCACAAGCTGGAATCAAGGTTGCAGGGAGAAATATCAATAACCTCAGATATGTAGCTGATACCACCCTTATGGCAGAAAAAGAAGAAGAACTAAAGAGCCTCTTGAGGAAAGTGAAAGAGGAGAGGGGAAAAAATTGGCTTAAAGCTCAACATTCAGAAAACTAAGATCATGGCATCTGGTCCCATCACTTCATGGCAAATAGATGGGGAAACAGTGGCTGACTTTATTTTTCTGGGCTCCAAAATCACCGCAAATGGTGGGTGCAGCCATGAAATTAAAAGACGCTTACTCTTTGGAAGGAAAGTTATGACCAACCTAGACAGCACATTAAAAAGCAGAGACATTACTTTGTTAACAAAGGTCTGTCTAGTCAAGGCTCTGGTTTTTCCAGTGATCATGTATGGATGTGAGACTTGGACTACAAAGAAAGCTGAGCGCAGAAGAATTGATGCTTTTGAACTGTGGTGTTGGAGAAGATTCTTGACAGTACCATGGACTGCAAGGTGATCCAACCAGTCCATCTAAAGGAGATCAGTCCTGGGTGTTCACTGGAAGGACGATGCTGAAGCTGAAACTCCAATACTTTGGCCACCTGATGCGAAGAGTTGATTCATTTGAAAAGACCCTGATGCTGGGAAAGATTGAAGGTGGGAGGAGAAGGGGACAACAGAGGATGAGATGGTTGGATGGCATCACCGACTCAATGGACATGGGTTTGGGTAGACTCCAGAAGTTGGTGGTAGACAGTGAGGCCTGGCATGCTGCGTTTCATGGGGTTGCAAAGAGTCAGACACAACTGAGCGACTGAAGTGAACTGATGCGCCAAATATCAGAGTTCCTAAATATACAAAGTAAGCAGGGACAGAACTGACAGCTCTACAGTTAACAGCAGACTTCAATATTCCACTTTTAATGAGCCACAAGAAGGACGAGCAACAAAGAACAGAAGACTTGAACAACACTATAAACCAATTAGACCCAAAAGACATCTACAGAACACACCACTCAAAGGCCAGCAGAGTATACATTCCTCTCAAATACACACTGAGCATTCTCCAGGACAGACCGTATACTAAGCCATATATTAACAGCTATAATCTGGCTTTGCTGGTGGCTCAGATGGTAAAGAATCTGCCTGCAATACAGGAGACTTGAGTTTGATCACTGGGTCGTGAAGATACCCTGGAGAAGGTCATGGCAACCCACTCCAGTATTCTTGCCTGGAAAATTCCATGAGCAGAGGAGCCTGGCAGGCTCCAGTCCACGGGGTCGCAAAGAGTCAGGCATGACTGAGCGACTGAGCACAATACGAGGCTAGTGGCTGCTATACTGGCTTCTATAAACAGATATGCATGCAACTGGGTGATATCTTCCTGAAATGAGCTGGAATCATTTTTTTGAATAGTTTTGAGCCATACCTGTGGGTGCAGAGATACCACCAAAAGATACCGTTACACCAGCTCCTCCAGAGGTCTGTTGATAGGTCCCATACATTGCCATTATTTCTAGATCTCACTATCATGTCACTATACATAAAGAATAGGACTGGGATAGGAAGGAGGAAGAGACATGTACATTCTAAAAGATGGGGAATTTGCTCAGTAAGATCATTCTAACCAGCCAATAAAACAGTTATACATATGAAAACATTTTAGTAACCACGAAAAAAAGTAATACATTTATAATACTAAAACACACTCCTCTATTTTTCATTATCTCTTTAATACTGAATACATTATAAAACAATTATTTATTTTCAACTAATCCAGCCTTTAAAAATCCTAGTAAATCATTGTTTAAAATTAAAAAAAGTTGGCCTTAAAAGCAGTCAATAATTTAGCCACAGGTTAAAGTAAGAATTGTCTTTCCCCAACTTGCTCTTCTTCAGACTCTCATGAAGAAATATGTAACAAACTAAAATTCCAAATGGAACTTTTCTCTTTACCTGGACATTTTTATTTTTCAAGATTTTAATGAGCTCCATTAATATTTATATAATTTCAAAATCTGTTGTTGTTCTGTCGCTAAGTCATGTCTGCCTCTTTGCACTACATGGACTACAGCATACCAGGCTTCCCTGTCCTCCACCATCTCCCAGAGATTGCTCAAATTCATATCCATTGAGTTAGTGATGCTATTTAACCATCTCATCCTCTGCTACCCTCTTCTCCTTTAGCTCTCAATCTTTCCCAGCATCAGGGTGTTTTCCAATGAGTTGGCTCTTCAGATCAGGTGGTCAAAGTATTAGAGCTTCAGCTTTAGCATTACTCCTTTCAATGAATATTCAAGGTTTATTTTCTTTAGGATTGATTGGTTTGATCTCCATGCAGTCCAGAGGACTCTCAAGAGTTCTCCAGCCCCACAGTTTCAAAGCATCAATTCTCTGGCACTCAGCCTTTTTTATGGTCCAAATCTCACATCTATAAGGACTACTGGGAAAAAAAACAGCTGTGACAATACAAACTTTTGTTGGCAAAGTGATTTTTCTACTTTTTAATACATTATCTAGGTTTGCCATAGCTTTCCTTCCAAGGAGCAAGCATCTTTTTATTCTATAAGAATTATTATATCATATATATGATAATAAAATAATATTAAGTAATACAGCACAATTTTATTGGACATGAAAAGATATTACTTACTGTGCTTTTATCCTTCAGAAGTTTTTCAATTATTTCAATTAACATTTCTTTCTGCTCTGGATCAAGGCTAAAATATAAAAAGAAAAAAATTTACATTAATTTTTTCCCTTTATTTCTAACTTTAAGTGAGGCTAATCATTTCAAGAATATGAAAAATTTTTTAAGTTGGGGGGAGAGAAAGACTTTAGATAGAAATAAACAGAAAACAAATTTAAAGTGGAATGAATTGACTTTTCCTATTCTATCTAAAGTTGCTCATGTTAATTAAACCCAGATATCAAAACTATTAAGGAAATAGTTAAAGAACAAAATCACTTCTTAAAATGAAATTGAAAACCTTAAGAAAAGTAATTACAGTTAGTTAAACCACAAAATCTTTTTTTAACTAGGAGGAAATAATAAAATAGGAATCATTTTTGACCATGGGTAACTAACTGTCAAAAAGAAACACATGGAAATTTCCAAAGAAGAATTCTGTATCATTCTAGTTTACTGATGGAGACATGCATAATAAAACCTGCCATCTAAAACCAAAAAGGATAAACAAAGGCTCACATACGTATAGAAATGACAGATGCATCATAATACGAGCTTTACACACCGAAGTAATTTCTTCCTAGCACAGAATTCAACTGTTCATTTACTGAGAAACTAAACAATGGGCCAACAAAGAGAAGTCAGACAATCTAGTACCAACAGTCCCAGATATAATCATAAGACATAATGGTGATTTGGATAAGGGACTAAGGGACTAAGGGACTATGGGGATGGGGGCTTCCCTGGTGGCTCAGAGGTTAAAGCGTCTGCCTCCAATGCGGGAGACCTGGGTTCAATCCCTGGGTTGGGAAGATTCCCCTGGAGAAGGGAATGACAATCCACTCCAGTATTCTTGCCTGGAAAATCCCATGGACAGAGAAGCCTAGTACATTACAGTCCACGGGGTCGCAAAGAGTCGGACACGACTGAGCGACTTCACCTTCACTTCACCTTCTATGGGGATAGGGAACACTGACGGAGAGAGGAAGGTTGTGGAGGGTTTCTTTTGGGATGTGACATCTCAGATGAATCTTAAACCGCTTTAGAGCTGGAAAAAGTAGGAAATATTCTAGGTAGAGACTAAAAAAGGAACAAGAGATGGTAATGAGATAAGAAGCATTTTATGGAGAGGACTAATAGGCAGTACTGAGCTGCCAAGTCACTTCCGTCGTGTCCGACTCTGTGCGACCCCATAGACGGCAGCCCACCAGGCTCCCCTGTCCCTGGGATTCTCCAGGCAAGAACACTGGAGTGGGTTGCCATTTCCTTCTCCAATGCATGAAAGTGAAAAGTGAAAGTGAAGTCGCTCAGTCGTGTCTGACTCCTAGCGACCCCATGGACTGCATGACTCTGTGCGACCCCGTAGACGGCAGCCCACCAGGCTCCCCTGTCCCTGGGATTCTCCAGGCAAGAACACTGGAGTGGGTTGCCATTTCCTTCTCCAATGCATGAAAGTGAAAAGTGAAAGTGAAGTCGCTCAGTCGTGTCTGACTCCTAGCGACCCCATGGACTGCAGCCTACCAGGCTCCTCCGTCCATGGGATTTTCCAGGCAAAAGCTACTAGACTGTAAATTCAAGACAGTGAAAGGTAACATGGAGCCCTCTGATCGGCTTTTAAGCTTTCATAGTGAGCTTTGATTGGAGAAGGAAATGGAAACCCACTCCAGTGTTCTTGCCTGGAGAATCCCAGGGACAGGGGAGCCTGGTGGGCTGCCGTCTACGGGGTCGCACAGAGTCAGACACGACTGAAGTGACTTAGCAGCAGCAGCAGTGAGCTTTGATCTTATTTTGTAAGTTAATAAATAGAAAGGATAAAGACTAGGAAGCATGAGTTGACTTTGACAATTAACCTAAGAAAATGAGTTTCACTTTTCCTAAACATTATATAAGTTTATTGTTGACCATTATAATTACCTGATTTATAATTACCCTGGAGGAGGGCATGGCAACCCACTCCAGTATTCTAGCCTGGAGAATCCTATGGACAGAGGAGCCTGGTGGGCTACAGTCCATAGGGTCACAAAGAGTCTCACGACTGACGTGACTAAGCACGTAATTATCTGAACACTCAAAAATTTTAATTGTTTCAAATCCCAGCTCCACTCTCCCTTCTCTAATCTTTCCTAACTAATCCCATTTCTATTTTACTTTAAGAAACCCTATATGACAATCTCTGAGCTCTACCCTATCAAAGGCACTGTCATTGTGCCTTTATATATACATATTCATTATTTAGCAATACTTTACTCAATTATAGACTGCTTTAATTATTTGGCATATGTTTGATTATCTCCCCTCAAAATGTGATAGTACATCCTCTAATGTTTTCATACATCTTATGCATATAGCACCACATCAAAAACACAAAATGATCTTGATAAAAGCTCATGAAATAAATGGTAACTGAAAATAACACCAAATTATGAAATATAATAATTCTTTTATATAAGCATTATATATTCTACAGAGATCAAGGTACCATATATATTATACATATATATCTCAATATATATAATTATACCATATACAATATATATATCACATAAATATAGTATGGTGCTATATTTAAAAATCAGTATTTAAACAGTATTTAATAAAATGGCTCTGAAAAAGAAGCAAGCAAGGAAAAGAATAGCAGGACCAAAGATGGATGAAAGGGTAACAAAGTGAGCTGAGAAGATAACAAGCTTTAGACTCTACCCTACAATAAATAAGAGGAAAAAACTCTTAATTTTCTAATAACATACATGTATCACAAAGAGTCGGACATGACTGAGCGACTGAACTGATGTGAAATGAGAAAAACTGTATAAATGATAATTCAATATCTGATTATTTTTAAGTTATAAAATTCATAAAATACCACTGTTACTAACAGGTTCACTAACAGAAACCCTGCAAAGGCTCCCAAAATGACCAAAATAAAATAGAAGATGTATAAAGAATATTTGTGGGCAAGGGGAAAGAAACATGGTCACTGAGTTTACTGACTCAGTTTAAGGTCAGACTATTATATGAGCAAATAAAATATGCCTCCATGGGCTTCAACATTCCATGTGACATTAGGGATCTTTGGTATTATTTATAAAGTACCAACCTGTACAGTTTTTGTATTGCATGGGCTGCATTCTTTCTAACGTATGGTGATAAATCAGCAGAAGCTTCCTTAATGGCAAGCATCATAATAGGTACAATAATTGGCACTCTAATACTTGACAGAACTCTCAAAGCACTTGCACGAATTAGTTGATTTGGGTCCTAAAAATAGTAGAAAAATATTCATCAAAATTTCAAGTTTGCAATATTTCAAACACATCATTATGATAGAGTTAACAGGTGCTTATAGCATATAACACAACAATAGCAAAGAAAAAAAAAAAAGCTACTTAATTTAAAATAAATAACCAGTATACGGAAATGGCTAAGGAAAAAGAAATAAAACGTTTCTTTCTCTGAATAATGTTTTAACAAGCAAAGTAACGTTTATAATTCTACTTGATGATATATTACAAACATGCAGGTTTTTAGAGCTTCATAATAAAATGCTGCAGGTCATTAATTTTATCTTAAAAAAAAAAAGTCATGTCCCCTCTTTGTATGCTTTCAACAAGTTAGTGTAATGATGAAGAGTTCTTTGATGCACAATAATGATTACATTGAACATAAAGGAACGTACAAGGCAAAGCCCAGTTGATTATATAAATTATTTTCCAAGGGTACTGAATAGGCACAGTGAGAGGCCTTTTAACTCTTTCAAAACATGACTGCACTATTGAGTGGGATTATTGCTCCACTTCTTTAAATGACACACCTTCAACTGTGCAGAAATGCTGCAGCTATTATTTGCCTGCTCACTCTACCATTTACCTTCAGAGCCCGCTGAAAAGTGCTTATGGACAAGAGGGCCAGATCCTGCTGCTCTTCAGCGTATCGGACCAGGTAAACATAAACTAACTTCTTGATCTGTGAAAAAGAAAAAACCATTTAATCCTAGCCAGAGTGAAAACTAAACATTCAATACTGTCTATACAAAAACCCATTCTCAACTTTCCTGAACTAAGTAACAGAACCTGCTCATAGCCTACATTGCAAAATAAAGATAAGATAAGATAATTAATAGAAAAAGTTTGTGAAGTAAGGATTTTATTAATCTAATCTGTAACAGCAACATCCTATCAAAGTGTCCTTCCTCTTGAAGGGAAAAAAAGTTCCTGAGCAAAACTCATACAAGAGTATTAAAACATTAACTAAACTGCAAAAGTATTTTCAAAATGAGGGATACAAATAATATAAGGAACTTGGGTTCTGTCCACTAACCAACTACATGGTACGGGAACTTACATTTGCTCATCTGTCAAAAGGTGCTGAAACACAACTCTGATTCTATGATAAAATTCAGATTCCAACAGACATTACATGATATTTTCAGCTCCAGAAGAATGTGTGACAACAGCATCAATTTAATGCAATAAACATTCCAGACGGATGGGAGTGTTCTGAAAACTGTTTTCAAAGGCAATTAAATCACTAAATTATGACAGAATTATGATGAGCAGAAAAATTAACCAAAAGTTGAAATCTGAGCTGAAAATCATCAACTGCTTCCTTATGACACTGCTTTCAGCTTGTATCTCCCTTTTCAAATATCTTCAGATACCACTGCCTGATTAATTTTCTGATCTATTTCCATAGGACATACCTAAAGGTTTATGGAACATTCAAAGAGCATGGGAAAGAAGAGGAAGTAGCTAGAAACCGCTGGAATCGATGCTGAAAAGGAAACTGCTATACTGGGCCATATTCTACATCAGAGGAACCAACGTGGATTTCTTTAGGGACCACTGCCAGGCTTGCCTGGTGGCTCAGATGGTAAAGAATCCACCTGCAACGCGGGAGACCTGAGTTGGACTTCTGGGTTGGAAAGATCTCCTGGAGGAGGTAATGGCAACCCACTCTAGTATTCTTGCCTGGAGAATCCCATGGACAGAGGAGTCTCACGGGCTACATTGCCCGTGGGTTCGCAGAGTAGGACGCAACGGAACAACTAAGCGCAGCGCGGCCATGGCCTTCTCTCCCTTATGCCTCAGCTACTCTTGACACAGCAGTGTTCTGAGTTCCTTCACCAGCCTGTTTGTTCCCTTCTGAGTTCACCCCAGTTTGCCTATATTCTTTCCAGTGTGGCACTCCAAGCTACAAATGAAGTCTAAGCCAGACAAACTAGTTAAGATGTTGTTCCAGATGAGGTGCTTCTACTGAGACAACTAATTCTTGATTAAAAGCATATACTTTTTCCAAATGTACTACTGACTAAATCAATCCACACTTGAATAATTGGCTTAGTGAGGTCTTTTAAAAGGAGGACAGTATCTTACACATACCTACAGAAATTTTCAACTTAAATTCAATCCATCATGGCACCTTCCTCAGATAATTTTAGCTCTTAATCTATAATCCAACCTATTTTGCTATTCTTCACAATTTCAGGAACAAGAGTGAAAACTTAATGAACATCTTTATCATTACTAATAAAAATGCTAAACACACCATTTCAAGGAATATCAATTTGTCTGTACTATACTGACAGGGTGCAGAGGTGAAATTAACAAAAAACATATTTCCAGTTACTCTTCAGTGTTGAATAGACCTACAGAATCTTAAAAATGAAACCTAATATATAATACAGCCCATAATCTTCCCTTTCCAGCAATCAGAAATAGTCCTCAAATATAACTTGATTTTCTGTCTCAATCTCCACTTAGTTTATCATCCTTTTTTCTCTCAAGTTCTACTAATCAAAATCTTCCATAAAAGCAAACATTAAACAATAAAATTTCCACTAGTATGGGAACAGTAAAACAAATTACGGTATATCCACATAACATTGTATTATGTGGCCATTATATATAATTAGGTGAACCTATATTTGACATTGAAAATATGTCCTTGTAAAAATTTTTAAGGATTCAAAACAGTATGCATTTTATGATGTCACTTCTGTATTAACAGAAAATATACACACATATGTTGTAGTTTATCAGTCTTAGGGTACACCATCAATTTATAAGATGTACCATAATTTTACGGACCACAAGAAAGGTACAAAACCTCTGCCAATTTTAAGTCATCCTCAATTGTAAAGATAAATCCCAACTGCATACACTTTAAAATAGAAAACACATGTATGGTAATAATAGCAAATAGTTATATACTTAACTATGTGTCAGGCACAGTTCTAAATGTTTTATTTAAATTAATTAATTTTATATTCACAACTCAATGAATAGACATTATCATTTCTATTTTACAGGTGAAGAAACTGAAGCACAGAGAGGCTAAGTAACTTGAGCAACATGGAAATCTACTGAACAAAGAACCAAGATTCAAAGCAGTTAAGCATAAAAGTTAAAAAATATCACACAGTAAAGTGTTAACAGTGACTGTCTTTGGGTAATGGTATTAACCAGTGACCTTCACTCTTTACATCTTTCTACATTATTTAATTTTTTCACAATGAATATTAAGTTTATACTTATAAACCAAGAGACATTTTCACTTCAGGGGTGATCTCATCTTTCCGACAATCTCCAACCCCCAAATAATAGTACTTTCTCTGATTTTAAAAGTATTTGAAGTTTTCATTATAAACAATCTGAAACAACGTATTTTTAAGTTCCCACACTCCCCTAAGATGGCTTTTTCTATAGCACTGGCAACGTGTAGCCACCAGAACTATTTTAAATGAGTTCAACAGACAAAAACTCAGCTAAATCAACAAGTTTTTGCAAGTCAACCGAACTGTGACAGCCCCTTGCTGTTGAACGTTAGCCAATCAGGAACAAATTCACTCCAAAAAAAAAAACACACCCTGGCGTGTCAATCAATCAAAAGCAGATCTCACCCAAGTGCCCACTCATCCATAGATGATACCAACCCACTCAAGGCCCCTTCAAGTCCATGAAACCTTCAAATGATCATTGACTCAAGTGATCTCACATAAGAATACAAAAAATTGGTTCCAAAATTAAGTGATAACTAGTATACAAGATGATAATCAAATGAACCAAATATACCCAATGCTTTAGATTATATTTAAATGGATATATAAAATCTTTAAAGTCTTAAATCCCAGTTTAAGAAGTACTTATCATTTTCTCCCCAACCAGATTTTAAAGTTCCTAAGATTACAACAGCAACAAAAAGGAGCCAACATTTGCTGGTTGACTGATCTGCACCAATTTAAACATATCAAGTCAACACAAGATTTTAAATAAGATATTTTTCAAATCCACCTTGGAATGAAAGTGAGGTTATTTAGTACAGGCACCATAGCCTGGCACACAGTAAGAGCCCGATAATAATCAGCTGAATGAAACATCACAGCCCAATGAGAGACAGGGAGGGGGGTGGGGGGGATGTTTCCTATTAGATTGCTATATCTAACTTACCACCAATAATTATAATTCAAGAAACAGATGTGTAAAAGGACATCAACACACTGTTAGCAAACAACAGTTATTAAGAAGATTGCCTCCAAAGTCATTAACTTGTGAGTTTTTTAAAGAAAAGTAATAATTTAAAATACTCTTTCTCTTCACCAATATATTCAGATCTCAGCCTACAGTTCTCAGCAAAGTGTGGAAACAAGAATGGGTTGGGTCCACACCCACCTCTTCATCTTCTTGGGATTTATTTCTCAGCAACATCTTTTATTTACCTAACTGTAAGCCAGCTCTTAAAGCTGAATTATGAACTCCAAAATATATGTAGTATATATACTGGCAACACTGAAATGTTCACACCACAGCTGAGCTAGCAGGCATTGCTATAATTACTCACCATTGGAGAAGGATTTTTATGACTGTTATAGCAAAAAGCATAACAATATTAAATCACAGAAGGTTGCAAAACACTAAATTTGTTCAAGTTCTGTTATAAGAATCAATCAATATTGACCACAAGAGGCCTATGCACTGACAGGCTGCAGGTGTGCAAAGAAAGCCTACTTTCCCTGAAACCATTCTGTGACCAGAAATGGGAGTACTTAAAGCTTCGTGACTACACCATTCTCTGATCAGTTACTTTCATTCAATGTTACAATACTCCTTGCTGTAAAGCTAATCACAGCAGAGCCTCAGTAGGCTGGAAGGACACAGGCAGATCTGTTTAATTAGCTTATCAATATTAGTGCATCAAACTTCATGAGTTATTGACTAAACCTTTGATTATTTTTGTACTATAACCACTGATTGCTTACTAGGTCACTTTTGGTATCATTTGACATCGAATGGCGTATGATGCACAGCTCAACCGTGCGTCTAAGGCAGCATGTACTTGTAAAAATGAAATTTTGTACTTGACAGCAATGAAACATCCATGTTCTGAACATAAATTTTAAGCAGCTTAGGTCAGTTTTTCCACATTAGAGGGTTAAGCCTGTTTCCAAAAACTAACAGCATTTTAAGAGCAAAACAAACCTAGAACAAACAGATCAATACAGTAGTTCCCCTCTATCTGCAAGGGGTACGTTCCAAGACCCCCAGTAGATGCCTGAAACTATAGATAGTACTAAATTCCATATATACTATGTTTTTTCCTACACACACATACTTATAATAAAGTTAATTTATAAATTAGCCACAGTCTGAGGCTAACAATAACTAATAATAAGGGGAACAGCCGTAACAATATACTGTAACGGAAGCTGTATGAATCTGATCCCTCTCACTTACTGGACTGCACCTACCCTCCTCCTTTTTGTGGTGATGGGAGATGAGGAAATACCTATGTGTAAGATGAAGACAGGTGAATGAAGCTAGCCCTGTGATACAGGGTCGGGCTGCTGCTGACCTTCTGATGTTACATCAGAAAGAGGATCAGAAAGAGGATCATCCACTTTCTGATGGGTGATCCTGGGGTCACCGAGCACGACAATGCTGATGGTTAGATGTGAGGAGCAGGTGTCATCAATGGTTGGGGACCCCAGAGAGAATGGCACAAAATTTCATCCTACTATGTGTTACAGTGAGCAATTTAAAACTTATTAACTGTTTATTTCTAGAATTTTCCACTTAATATTTTTGGACTGCAGCTAACAATGGGTAACTGAAATCGTGGAAAGTGAAATCATGGGGGAGAGGCAGAATTATATTTATAGGGACATTTCTGTTACAAATACTAGACAGCATATCAGAATCTGATTGTAAAGGATAAAAATGAATAGAAAAGTTCCACTATTGATAACTGAACATTACAAATAGCTAACAGTACAGAATTTTCTATTTAAAACAAGAAGCCTGGAAATCCAGAAGGAACTAGTTACAGCATAACTTATTACCATTATCTAAGGACTTGGTCATTTCTAGCCATATCTAAAACATAAAAAATTTATATACCCAAATGGGCCAAAGACCTAAACAGACATTTCTCCAAAGAAGACATACAGCTGGTCAACGGGCGCACAGGAGAGGGTTCAACATCACTAAACATTAGAGAAATGAAAATCAAAACTACAATGAGGTATCTCCTCACTCTGATCAGAACAGCCATCACTTAAAAAAAAATCTACAAATAACAAATGCTGGAGAGTGTATGGAGGAAAGGGAACCCTCTTACACTGCTGGTGGGAATGTAAACTGGTGCAACATTATGGAAAACAGTACAAAGTTTCCTCAAAACACTGAAAAACAGTTGCCATATTAAGCAGAAATCGCACTCCCGGGTGTATACCCAGACAAAACTGTCATTTCAAAAGATACACGCATCCCTATGTTTTCAGTAGCACGATTCCCAATAGCCAAAACACGGAAACCACCTAAAAGTCCATCAACAAATGAATGAACAAACAAGATGTGGGACATATATACAATGGAGTACTTGTTGCTGTTCAGCTGCTAAGTTGTGTCCAACTCTTTGCGACCCCGTGGACTGCAGCACTCCAGGCTTCCCTGTCTTTCACTATCTCCAGAGTGTGCTCAGATTCATGTCCATTGAGTCGATGATGCTATCTAACCATCTCATCCTCTGCCGCCCTCTTCTTTTGCCTTCAATCTTTCCCAGCCATATGGGTCTTTTCCAATGAGTCGGCTCTGTGCATCACGTGGCCAAAGTATTGGAGCTTCAGCTTCAGCATCAGTCCTTCCAATGAATATTCAGGGTTGATTTCCTTAGGATGGACTGGTTTGATCTCCTTCCTGTCCAATGGACTCTCAAGAATCTTCACCAGCACCACAGTTCAAAAACATCAATTCTTCAGGATTCCACCTTCTTTATGATCAAACTCTCACATCCATACATAACTAGTGGAAAAACAACAGCTATGACTATACGGACCTTTGTCAGCAAATGATGTCTCTGCTTTTTTAATATGCTGTCTAGGTTTATCATAACTTTCCTTACAAAGAGCAAGCATCTTTTAATTTTGTCCCTGCATTCACCATCCAGTGAATCCACCATCACCAGTAATTTTGGAGCCCAAGAAAATAAAATCTGTCACTGCTTTCACAATGGAATACTACTCCTAAGTATGAGATAATTCCTAAGAATGAGATAATACCATTTACTGATTCAATGGACATGAATTTTGAGAGAACTCCAGCAGATGGTGAAGGACAGGGAGGTCTGACTTGCTGTAGTTCATGCAGCTGCAGAGAGTAAGACACAACTTTCGACTGAACAATGACAACAGCAGTATTCACAGCAACATGGATGGACCTGGCAATCATCATACTCAGTGAAGCAAGTCAGAAAAAAGACAGATATCGTATGATATCACTCATGTGTGGGATCTAAAATGTGGCACAAATGACTTATCCGTGAACAGAGAGTCACAGACATAGAGACACAGCCCTGAGGTTGCCAAGGGGAGAGGGGGTTGGGAAAGGGTTAAAGACACAAGCTGTTACACAGAATGGATAAATAACAGGGTCCTGCTGCAGCGCACAGAGAACTGCATTCACCATCCTGTGAAAAACCGTAATGGAAAAGAATATAAAAAACAATGTACACATATAACTGAATCACTCTGCTGTACAGCAGAAACTGATACAGCAGTGTAAATCCACTCACCTTCAATACAATAAAGTTAAAAGAAATTTATACCAATGCCAGATACCTCCCAAAGGAGAGCTAATACCAGATGACAATAAAAGGTCAAAGAAACTACAGAAAGAGGAGGAAGGATTCAAACAGGAAGGATGGCTTAAAAGGGGAATGACTGAAAATGGTTTCTGAAGCCAAGCTGCCTGGCTCTGGATTCTGACTGCCACACACTAGGGTGTGACCTTGCTCACATGACCTAATCTCTCTGCTACTCTGTCCTCATAAGAAAAACATGGAAAACAAAAGAACCAGCTTCACTGGGCTGTTTGTGAGCATAAAATGAGTTGTTATATGTAAGGCACTAAGACAAGCTTTACCCACAGCTCATAACTTTTCTAAGTGAAATCTTGATTTTTTCCCCCAGCTACTTAAACTTCTTATACCAGAAATCATAAAACTAATGTACATATCAAATTAGGAGCTCAGACAGCTCAAATGGCATTGTCATACCGCAAAAACAGTTTAACTGAATTATCAATTCAAGCTCATAAATTGTACTTAATAAGTATCTACTAAACTAATCATAAGTAAACTTTGAAAATACTGTAAGATTACATGCTCAGTCTAGATTTATCCCATTAATTAGAATTGAGAAAGAACAGTTCATCAACTTAAGTCCAATATTAATTTATCCTGGTTCTTAAGTTGGCAACAAGTATACAAGTGTTTCGATTTTAATTTATTCAAGTTAGTCAAGTTCATTCTATGACGCCTATTCATTTGTGCACAAAATTCATCTATCTGAAATATGTATTGTACTTATTATCTAATAGAAAATGAAATTACTTCAAAAGGTATCTAAAAAGCAGGTTTAAAATTTTTATAGAATCTTTAAAATTCTATAAGCTATAACTTACAAATAATAACTGAAAGATCTTATTTACCCTCCCTACCTTAACCACACAGAAAATCAGGGGGGAAAAAATGAAACAAAAGTTTTCATATGTTGGACACCAAGCAGTACATTACTGTAACCCTAAGAAAGGGGAAAAAGTCAAAGGAGCAACTCAAACAGAATCCGGAAGACTCACTGTGCCGAGTACACAGTGATCAAAGTTCACACAGGCCAAGGGTGCCTGAGTTTGCAAAGCAGAATACCAAAGAGGAGGGAACTTCAGAGAGAGAGAAAGAATGCACTCTGGAGAGGAACAACATCAAACTGTGGGCTAGAATGGTCTTACACGTACGATGAAACTACCTGAAGCCAGACAAGAAAAACACAGGGAAGAAGCAGGCAGGACAGACACCAAAGATCACAAAAAGCAAGGAAAAGCTCATGTTCTCACCAGCCAGGGAGAAAATATCTCATAAATGTATGTACAACTGAGCAGAATGCTAAGGTACTGCTTTAGTAGTGGGCTGACATTAGTCTAGACTAAAGGTGCTTCTGTATCTTTTAGTACACATTGAAAGTATGCTTTGACAACTATCCTCCAATTAAAAATTTAAAAATACAAAAAAAAAAAAAGAAAGGATAAGGTGGTAAGAAATTCGTATGTAGTGGACTAGCTTGGAGATCTGATACAGCTACTGACTGTTTCTCAGAGTTTCTAAGCAGTTAAAATAAAACAGTATAAAATATCCAAAACAAGTATGCTTTGAAATAATCAAATGATCCAGATAAACTTAATTGTGCATCACAAGAAAACCCAACACAATTTAAACAAAAATCAGGACAGCATGAATCATAACTGTGAGAAAAATCAGTCTCCAGAAAAAGACTTGAAACGACAGAACTAGCAGAGGGATGTTACAACTATTATAGATATGCTCCATATGTCCAACAAGGTAGACAAAACTATAAATATGCCAAAGGGATAATTGGAGGATATAAAAATGACCTCATTAAAACATGTATAAATGAAAAATACAGTAGCTGGTAAGATAACTATAGTGCAGGGGAGTCACAACAGCTAGACACTACAAAAGGGAAGATGGGTTAACCTGAGCACTTTTCAAGTGAAACACGGAGAGAAAAGACTGAAAAAGTGGCCTGTGCAACAATCTCAATCAGTGTACTGTATGTCTGCTTGAGATACCAGAAGGAATGAAGACAGAAAGACATATTTTTGAAAAACTAATGTCTGAAATGTTTATCAATTTTAAGAAAACTATAAACCCACACGAGTTAGAAGCTCAACAAACCCCAAGCAGAATAACCATAAAGAAAAATATGTCAAGGTATACCACAGTAAAACTGAAAACTAGTGATAAAGAGAAAATCTTAAAATCAACAGAGGAAAGAAAAGATAGCTTACATAGAGAAAGAATGACAAGACACTTGGCATAAGACGCCACGTAGGTCAGAAAACAATAAAATGTTTTTCAAATACTAAAAGACAGTAAAGAACATAGAAATATACATTTTACTCAGCAAAGATGTTTTCAAATTGTATACAAAAAAAGAAAAAGACTTTTTTAAACAAAAGCTGAGAAAACTCATCACCAGCAAAACAAGAAAGATTAAAGAAATCCCTCTAGTCATTCAGGGAAAAAAATTCATTCATTCATGGACTACATGAAGGAATCAAAAGGGACATGAATGGTAAACACTGAACACAAATAAAAGACTTTGGGGGGTGGGAAAGGGAGCTCATTTTTAAATCTCTTTAATAGATATATGGACTTGTGGTAATTTTAGAATAAAACCCCAGTAGAACAATCTCCCACATACAATTAAAAAACCTAGACATAACACAAAAAGCACTGAAGTCCCTGGCAATGAAACAGAAATAGACAGATTCTTCTGGTATAGAGAGTATGTGCAAAGATGGGAAGAAAAAGCTGCATGAACTAGCTTCCCCATTTCCATGGTTTTCTGCTGAGTCTAAGTGAGCAGTGAATTGAGTACAGGTGGAGGCACTGATGAACACACTAGTCTCTCTGACAGAACCCGAAAGTGAGCACAGCAAAACCACGGCCACTGAAGAAAACAGGGGAATCCACGAAGGAGAGCCCGCAGACGGGCTCCTCAAGCAGTCTCCAGCCACCTCTCTGACTAACTTCTGAACCACGCGAGCTCAGAACAGACCCAAGGCAGCTAAGCAAAAGACTCAAAATAGGAGATTAGGTTGCTGCCGATGCAACAGAATTTGAAATCTGAATCTAGGCAAAACAACTGCCTTCTAAACAAAAACATCACCTATAGAACATAAAAGGGAATCTACAGAATTTAGTATTCATTGTTTCAAAAGAAGCAACCCAAATTACCCAACGTAAGAAAAAGTAAAACAACGGAACATAAGCACACAAGAAAAGGAGATCAGCGAATAAAAGCCCGAGGAAATAAGGATACTGGAACTAGCAGACAAGAATTTTAGAGCGGGTGTTGCAACTATTCTTAATTAAAAGAAAATGTGCTCTCCATTAATATAGGATATAGGAAATCGCAGCAAGGAAACAAAGGATATAAAGGGATTAAACTGAAAATCTAAAATGAAAAAGTAGTTTTAATACTTTTAATATCTTAATTTCTAGAGTAAAAATGAATGTACTTAATTAAATGGGCTGAACAGAAGAATGAGTAAGCAAACTCAAAAATAGATGACTAAGAACTATATAATATAAAGAATAAGAAAACATCTAAAAAACCAACAAAGTTTCATGCATTCTCAGATAAAAATTAAACAACATATATGCAATTTTAATAGCAGAAAGAAAAAAAAAAAGAAGAGGGCAAATATTACCTGAAGAAATAATTGCCCCAAATTTTCCACTTTTGATCAAAGATAAGAACTTAAAGGACTAAGATGCTCAACACACACCAAGCCAAATGAATGTGAATAAGATCACACCAAGGTACAGTATAGTCAGATTACTCAAAGCCAAAGATAAAGAGTAAAACATGAAAGCACCAAGAGAAAAATTACAAACCATACAGGAAGATCAATGACCCAGTCATCAGAAACTTTACGTAAGAAATTATGGACAGCAAAAGAATCTTCAAGGCATCTTTAAGTGTTAAAACAAAAGTTCAGTTCAGTTCAGTCGCTCAGTCATGTCCGACACTTTGCGACCCCATGAATCGCAGTACGCCAGGCCTCCCTGTCCATCACCAACTCCCAGAGTTCACTCACACTCACGTCCATTGAGTCCATGATGCCATCCAGCCATCTCATCCTCGGTCGTCCCCTTCTCCTCCTGCCCCCAATCCCTCCCAGCATCAGGGTCTTTTCCAATGAGTCAACTCTTCGCATGAGGTGGCCAAAGTACTGGAGCTTCAACTTTAGCATCATTCCTTCCAAAGAAATCCCAGGGTTGATCTCCTTCAGAATGGACTGGTTGGATCTCCTTGCAGTCCAAGGGACTCTCAAGAGTCTTCTCCAACACCACAGTTCAAAAGCATCAATTCTTCGGTGCTCAGCCTTCTTCACAGTCCAACTCTCACATCCATGCATGACCACAGGAAAAACCATAGCCTTGACTAGACAGACCTTAGTCGGCAAAGTAATGTCTCTGCTTTTGAATATACTATCTAGGTTGGTCATAACTTTTCTTCCAAGGAGTAAGCGCCTTTTAATTTCATGGCTGCAGTCACCATCTGCAGTGATTTTGGAGCCCAAAAAAACAAAGTCTGACACTGTTTCTACTGTTTCCCCATCTATTTCCCATGAAGTGATGGGGCCAGATGCCATGATCTTCGTTTTCTGAATGTTGAGCTTTAAGCCAACTTTTCCACTCTCCTCTTTCACTT
>SJXQ01003029.1:104923-140233 GCA_006408695.1 Aepyceros melampus | reverse complement strand
ACTTTTGCATTCCAGTCCCCTATAATGAAAAGGACATCTTTTTTGGGTATTAGTTCTAAAAGGTCTTGTAGGTCTCATAAAACCGTTCAACTTCAGCTTCTTCAGCATTACTGGGTGGGGCACAGATTTGGATAATTGTGATATTGAATGGTTTGCCTTGGAGACGAACAGAGATCATTCTGTCGTTTTTGAGATTGCATCCAAGTACTGCATTTCGGACTCTTTTGTTGACCATGATGGCTACTCCATTTCTTCTGAGGGATTCCTGCCCGCAGTAGTAGATATAATAGTCATCTGAGTTAAATTCACCCAATCCAGTCCATTTTAATTCGCTGATTCCTAGAATGTCGACGTTCACCCTTGCCATCTCTTGTTTGACCACTTCCAATTTGCCTTGATTCATGGACCTGACATTCCAGGTTCCTATGCAATACTCTCTTTACAGCATCGGATCTTGCTTCTATCACAAGCTTGAAACAAAAAGAAACTATTAACCCAGAAGTCTACAACCAGTGAAACAATTCTTTAGGAATGAAGGCAAAATGCAAACATTTTCAGATAAAAGCAAGAGAATTCATTGCTAGCAGACCTCCACTACAGAAAAAGCCAATAGAAATTCTTCAGGCAGGATGATCTTGATACTGACAGGAATCTGAGTCCCTAGGACTCAAAGAGAACAATGGATACGATAAATATCTGAATAAATGATAAATACTTTTTTCTGTTTTTTCTTTTAATTTCTTTATATCACATAAGTATTTAAAGGAAAAATTGCACTATCTTATGATGTTTTTAACATATAAATCTGTTAATAACTAAAACATAAAAGACAATAGGAATATGAATACATACAGTTGCAAGATTTCTATACTTTATGTGAAGAAGTGCAACATTAAACATAACTGGACTGTAAAAAGTTAAGTGGATACAGCCAACACTAAGAAAAAAAATACAAAGTACGGGTTAAAAATAAAAACAAGAAAAATTTAAGTGTGATTTCTTCCCTTAAAAAAGAGGAAAAAAAGAAGAGAGGAACAAAATAACCAAAGGAAACCAAAAAAAAAAAAAAGAAATGGTGTAATAGTACACTCAAACTCAACAACATCAATAAATACATCAAGTGCTAACAACATAAACACTCCAATTACAAAACAGAGACGGAACTCCCCTGGTGCTCCAGTGGCTAAGCATCCACCTGCCAGTGCTGGGGACAGGGGTTCCATCTCTGGTCTGGGAAGGTTCCGCATGCCACAGGGCAACTAAACTTGTGCACCGCATCAGTAATACTGAAGCCCGTGCGCCCTGCAGCCTGTGCTCTGCAACAGGAAAAGCCACTGCCATGAGAAGCCCACATGCCTCAGCTGAGAACAGCCCGACTAATGCAAGCAGAGAAAGCCCACACATAGCAACAAAGAACAGCATAGCCAAAAATTAATAATTAATTATAAAAACAAAAACAAAAAGCCATACCATTTGCTCAGATCAATCTCTATTTCTCTTCACTGAACTTTTCAATCCTACTCATCTTTCTCAATAATTTCTACATGGGCTCATTCTATTTTTCTTTTACATTCTCTCAGAAGTCATTAGTACATTTCATATTAGTCCACACTCATATTAGTCCATCTGATTTAATATTAATTACCTTGGCCTCAAAGCTCTGTGAATCTCTCGACAGTTATACAGAGAGACCAAAAATTAGAGGCTCCCACTACATCTTGCCTTCTGCTCACCTCCTGCTACACTTGAGAAAGGGTCTCCCAGAACGAAGATGCTCCAGGAAAAGCACTAGATTTGGAGTCCTAACACCTGGATTCAGTCTCTGCCCTGATTAGGCCTGTTTCACTGGACATATAGTACTTTAAAATCAAGTCCCAAGGGCAGAACTTCAACAAAGCTAGCTTCTAAGAATACTTAGAAAGTTACCATCCTTAACCAAGGTGAAGTAATCTCAATTTTACTTTTCACATCCTCCAGGAAAATTCCAAGCTAAGATTATGTCTACTTTGTATTCAATTCCACCTATTAAGATTATGGACATTTTACTTGTATCAAAAATCTAGTAACACTTAAATATCTTATGGTGTATTTCAAAGCAATTGAAAAGTATATGATTCTATCACACCAAAAGGAATCATGAAAATTATGAATCAAAACAGTACCTCAATATTTTTACTGGCCACATTCTTCACAACAGCAGGAAATAGCTCAGATGCATTTTTCCCTTTTGCAATCATCTGAGGAATAAAAGTTAAAAAACTTTTAAAAAACTGTTAAAAAATTAGTCATTTGAAAACAAAACATAAATTCTACATTTGTATATTATTTAGAAGATAAGCTACAGAAACAAGTAAGCTATAGAATTAACAAGCTTAACTCTTTTTGAGTCATCTTAGTTAGCCCAACTATCTGCAGCAAAGAACAATCTCTTGTGAATCAATTTAAATACACAAATACATAGACATATTAGGGAAGAAACCAGTAATTTAAGACATGCAATATTTATAAAAGATTTCTATGGCTAATGGCATTATAAACATTTTCAAATATTTGTACTCTATTTAACAAGTTCTTACATTAAAGATATAACACATTTGCAATGCGGTGGGGGTAGAGAATAAATGTTATTCTAAACAAACTACAGTCATTTTTTCTCCCTTTTTTTTTTTTTTAATAGATTCCCCTACTTCTCCAACCATTTTCTTCAAAGCTCCCTTCACGAGGTCCTCTTCCTTTCCTCACTAAAGTTAGGTGTACCACCATATTTTCTAAGAGAAAAAACAAGATTCAATTCACCCTCCTGTGTTAACTTCTAATTTTTTAGAAAGATCTTTGCTATATACCATATCTAAGAAACTATCTTAAAAAGATGTAAGGTGCTTAGGTTTATAAATTTACAAAAATATTTTATAAATCCTATGTGACATTTTAAACAATAATCAGCTCAGTAAATAATCTTTCAGAAGATTTTCTACATGACAGCTTTAGAAAACTCTAATATAAGCTAATCTTCACTTTCTATTTCTTTACCTGTGATATTTTTTGTTTTGTGAAACCTTCCGAGGATTAAAGAAGGTTCATAAAGTGGTGCAGGTAAAGTATTTCTATGTGATTTTTACAATTTTCTCATCTGTAAAATGAGGAGAGAGGGATTCATGTTCTCTAGGGTCCCCTCTTTCAGTCATTCAATAATTACCTAAGTCAGATACCCTGTGCTATGATACCCTATTCCAAGGCTTCCCCAACTTTAGTCTACAGAATGCTATTCAAAAAGATGTTACTACATGAAGGAGAAAAAAAAACCCTAGAGTCAAATTCATTCAACAAATATGCACCAAGAGGACATTACATGCCAGGAACTATTCTAGGCCTTGGGGATAAAACCGTGAACAATACAAAGCCTTTACCCATTGGATTGTTCACGCGTGCTCAGCTGTGTCTGTCTCTGTGCAGCCCCGTGGACTGTAGTCTGCCAGGCTCCTCTGTTCATGGGATTTTGCAGCAAGAACACTGGAGTGGGTAGCCATTTGCTCTTCCAGGGGATCTCCCTGATCCAGGGATCGAACCCACATCTCCTGCATGGCAGGCAGATTCTCTACCTCTCAGTCACCAGGGAAGCCCCTCACCCATCTGAGCTTACTTCTAATGGGGGTGAGGGACAACAAACAATATGAGGATCACCAGTGCTATGGAGAAAGTTAAAGTGCTGCAGGAGAAACAGGAAGTGCTAGGGTTAGGAGTGGGAGTTGTTCTTTTATGTTTTGATTAGTTTTCGCATGGTATATATTTTTCCATCTTTATATTCTTTATCTTTACATTAAAAGTGGATTTTTCCTAGAGAACATATAGCTGCATCTTGACATTTTCATCCAGTGACGGTCTCTTTTAGTTGGTGACATTAAATCAGTACTGATGCAGTTAGATTCAGCTCTATCACTTTATTAATCAGTTCCCTTATTCCCTGTGATTTTTTTGTTCTGACTGCCATTACTCTCATGATTTAGAAATTTTTTTAGTATTCAATAACTTAACTTATATTTTTATTTTTATATTGACTATTCGGCTATAACTTTTTGTGTAATTTTTATTGGTTCTTCTAGAAATTATGAGATAATTACAAACATGCACAGTTTACAGATACATAGATAAGTCAAGACATGTCAAACCTTCTACAGTCATCTTAGAGTTTTTATTTTACAAGTTATTAGGTTATATGAGTTCTTTATATATTCTGCAAAGTCTACATCAGATATGATTAAAAATACTTTCTCCAGTGGGTTGCCTTCTCATGTGGCTGATGGTGTCATTTGACGCACAAAGTTTTACATTTTGATATAGTCTAAACTATCAATTTTTTCTTTTTTTGCTCACCTTTGATGTTGTATCCAAGAATCCTCTGACAAATCTCATGTCATACCCTGTGTTTTAGCTCTTACATTGAGGTCTTTGACTCATTTTTTAACTTATTCTATATATGGCATTAAGTAGGGGGTCTAAATTCATTCTCTTACATGTGGGCTTTCGTTTCGAAAAACTATTTGGGGAAATTCTACCCCTACTGAATGGTCTTGCACCCTTGTTGAAAATAATGTGGCCACATACATGAAGTTTTTCTTTTAAGGCACTCTATGTGTGTGTATATATATAAATAAATATACACACATTTATATATATGTCTGCCTTTAAGCTGGTACCACACATTTTTAAAAATTTAATAACATATTTTATTTAACCTTATATATCCAAAATATTAGAATTTCTTTAAAAATGTTTCACTGACTTCTAGCTCCCATGGTTTTTGATGAGATATATGGAGTTGTTCAAATGGTCGTTCCCTTGTATGCAATGTATTTTTTTTTCCAAGTACTTTCTAAATTTTCTCTTTATCGTTTTCCAGTTTAACTGCTATACATTTATGAATGGTTTTCATTCAGTTTTATCCTGATTGAAGTTCAAGAGGTTTTTTTCATTTACAAACTTAAGTCATACATCAAGTTTGGGGAGTTTTCAACAAGTATGTCTTCCAAGTATTTTTCCTGCCCTAAAAAAATATTTTAGATGGACATATATGTTAGATATTTTATACTGTCCAACCAGACCCCGAGGTTTTGTTCCCTTCTTTTTAATCTCTATTCAACAAATTGACTAGTTTCTAGTGATTTCAACTTCTGACATATCAATTCTGCTATTCAATCCAAGACATTTTTGATTCCAGATATGACACTATATACATGTCAGAAATTTCAACAAATTTCTACACGATGTAACTAACTTGAGATATTTTGGAAAACAACTATTTACCTATGAGCTATTACCTGGGGAATAAGTAGACACAGGCTATCCCTTTTCCTAGAGTAACTTACGGGAGGAGAAGGGGATGACAGAGGATGAGATGGTTGGATGGTATTACCGACGTGATGGACGTGAGTTTGAGTAAGCTCCAGGAGTTGGTGATGGACAGGCAGGCCTGGTGTGCTGCAGTCCATGGGGTCACAAAGAGTCAGACACGACTGAGCAAGTGAACTGAACAGAGTAACTTACCATCAATCGTAAGTGGCTTTAATATTACTCACTACTGAGGTATAAAACAAGAGAAACATTTAGGCATTTACCCATCTTTTTATTTAATCCTTTTTATTTAAAAAATTCCAGATTTATTGAGATACTGATGTGACTAAGATAACGGTGTATGATGTGCTGATCTGACTCATGTGTACACTGCAAACCGGAGCCACAGTAAGGTCGGCACCTCTATGTATTGCCATAAAAAACTACCTTTCTTTCTGTGGTGACAGATCTCCTCTCTTGACAACCTTCAGCTTCCACAAATGGGAGCATTCAGGAGCTGGTCTGCTTACACAGTGTGTTACAGGTCACAGAAGACAGCGCTTGTTTCTGTTTTTACTTCTTACATTTTCTTTACTACACTTTAACTAACTAAAAAGGATAATAACATGATCAAAACATCATTTAAAAGCCTCTCAGACTCTATGGCAGGCAGCTTCAGACAGTTTCCAGTCATCCCTACCCACAGTATACACACTCTCATTAACTACTCTTATTGAATATAGGATAGACTTAGTGACTTTAAAAAAAACTTTTTATTTTATATTGGAGTATAGCTGATTAACAATGTTGTGATAATTTCAGGTGGACAGCAAATGGACTCAGCTATACATGCATACATTCTCTTCCAAACTCCCCTCCATCCAGACTGCCATATAACACTGAGCAGAGTTCCCTGTGCTATACAGTAGGACCTTGGTTATTCATTTTAAATACAGCAGTGTCAGTACCACACATTTTGATTACTGTAGCTCTGTAGTAAGTTTTGAAATTAGAAAGTGTGAGACTTCTAAACTTTGCTCTTCTTTTTCAAGACTGGTTTGGCCAAGGACTTCCCTGGTGGTCTAGTGGTTAAGAATCCGCTGTGCAGTGAAGGCGACATGAGTTTGAAGGGGACATGAGTTTGTCCCTGGCCAGGGAATTAAGATCCCACATTCTGAGGAGCAACTAAACCACAAAAGAGTCCATGTGTCGCAATGGAAGATCCCACATGACGCAACTAGACCCAATGCAGTCAAATAAATAAACATGCGTGTGTGTGTGTGTGTGTGTGTGCGTGCGCGTGTGCATATGTACACAGTTTTTTTTTTTTTTTTTTTTGCAAAAAAATCCCTGGGATTTTGACACGAACTGCACTGATTATGTAGATAACTTTGGAAATACTGGTATTTCAATAAGTATTCCAATATATGAACATGGGATATTTTTCCATTTATCTGTGTCTTAATTTCTTTTAGCAACATGTTAGTTTTCAAGGTACAAATATTCTGTTTCCTTGGGTAAGTCTATTCCTAAGTATTTTATTCATTTTGATACTACCATAAATAAGACTGCCTTCATAATTTTTTAAGACTGGTGATTGTTACTGTATGGAAACACAACTAATTTTTATGTGTTAATTTTCTATCCTGCAATTTTGTTGAATTTGCTTATTAGTTCTAAAAAATATTTTCTGGTATCTTTAGGTTTTCTAAATATAAAATCATGTTATCTACGAACAAAGATAATTTTGCTTCTTTTCCAATTTGGATATCTTTTATTTCTTTTTCATGCCTAACTGGCATGGCTAAAACTTCCATTACTATGTTGAACAGAAGTGGGGAAAGTTAGGCAGGCTCATTTATTCCTGATCTTAGAGGGAAAGCTTTCACTCTTTTGACCACTGAGTATGAAGTTAGCTGTGAATTTTTCTTTAAAACACCGAATAAAACACTTTTATTCCTAGTTTGTTGAGTGATTTATCATAAAAGGGTGCTGAATTCTATCAAATGCTTTTTCTGTATCAATTAAAATAATCTTATTTTTTCCCCTTTGTTCTGTTAAAGTCCAACTGAATACCATGTAACATGTATGGCTAAGAAATAATTTATATAAATAACTCTAATTAGAAATTTGAAGAATTTTATCCATCAAAAGAAGGTTCAGATTTGCTCATTACCCCAAAAAGACAAGCAAACTAATCTGAGAAAGACCTTTAACATCCAACACTTACTCAAAGAAAATAAATCAAAGATTGTGATACATGAAATATTCCATTCCTTCAAGGACTTGGAATAATCAACTCATCAGTATTTTATCTAAAAAACTTATTACAAGTTCACTACATGAAGCAATACATTTCAAATTCTTAGTTCACATTTCATCAAACCAAGATAAAATATGAATATGTGCTTTAAACATCAGACATACATTTTTCAAAAATATCAAGAAAAATAACATATGTATGTCTCAACTTGAGTCCTGCAGTGTAATAAGTGACCACAAGATTTTGAAGTAGGTAGCTTTTCTTCCCTAAGCATGCTTTGGCATACATGAGACTTTATTCAACACATGAACCATCGGAAACATTTCCCCATGATTCTAAATAAGCCTCAGGTATTACCAAAGAAAGATAATAAAATGAACGGAGACTGTCATTGTGGTTCTCGCTGGTAGATACTATTCATGAGATTCTCTGTTAACTGCAGGGCTACATACTGAAAGACAGTCAGATGTGCACTGCCAGCATTTTGATACAGATTAGAAAGTAATGTAAAACAAAAACATAACATTTAAAATTTTGGCAAATTAAAATTTAGAAATGTCTAAAGGTTTTTAACTATAAAGCTAAGATCTTAAAACTACCCTGCATACAATTATATGAGGTGATAAAACCCCATATTCAGGGCTCACAAAATCCAAATTATGTCGAGAAATGTAAATATTGAAAATTACATTTAAAAAAACAAAGAAAATTTGAAGCTAATATAATACTCTACTAATTGGCCTCTAGCAAACTACTTCCACCCAACAGATGTTTTGAAATGATGCATAAATGCGCATACATGAACATAACATTTTAAAATGATTTTTAAAGCTTCCACAAAGAAACATGGTGCTAACTAGAAATCACACTAAAAACTGGACAAAAGTAAAGGTAAACAAATGATTGTTATAATACACAGGGGAAAAAATCTCAAGAAAAACAATTACTAGTTATATAATAAAAGAAAAAATTAGCAACCAATAATTGTGAATTTAAGAGTGAAATACAAGGGGAAATATCATCACAGCTACTGTGCTGTGGCTTTGATTTTCTATTTTCTTCTCCAAAAGTTAAGTTAGAAAAGATCTGTGGTGATGAACAATTTCTCCTGAAAGGAAGCTAGGTGAATTAATTTTGGAAGCACTACTTGAATCAGACCAACTCATGCTCTTATTGAATTTTTAATTTTCTGTTAGTTTGATATTAAAACAAAATTAAAAGATGTCTTTTCCCATAGAACTTTAATATGTCAAAAGCCGTACTGTCCAAATGTGTTTCTTAAACTAGTATACACCACTACTACCACTACTACTACTACTACTAGTGTTTTAAATCCAGACATGGAGTTTCTATTGTGAAGATATAAGAATAATTAATATTCTTTTTAAAGGCTTTTTTCCTTTTAACCAAACACTCAGAAATTTTAATTTCATGGTTAAAGAAAAGTGATAGGTAATATCTGTCATTTTATTTTTTCTAATTACTAAGAAGAGATAACTTACTTTGTTTGTTTAGTCATTCAGTTGTGTCTGACTCTTTGTGACCCCATGGACTACAACTCGCCAGGCTCTTGTGTCCATGGAATTCTCCAGGCAAGAATACTGGAGTGGGTAACCTTTCCCTTTTCCAGGGGATCTTCCTGACCCAGGGATCGAACCAGGTCTCCCGCATTGCAGTCATATTCTTAACCCTCTGAGCCACAACGGAAGTCCTTTTATTTGTTGTAGCAAATTCCTAAATGAAAACTGGGCAAATAGTATATCTGGCCAGCTATAACCTACTGTCTTGACCTTCATTCCTAGGGTTTCTATGTTGCTATGACTCTTGATTAAGTGGCCTTGGGTTCACTTTGTAATTTTCCTAGTCATCAGCAATTTCACTTGTATGACATTACTGCCAAATGAGAATGGTTACTTTACTGTAAATGAATACAGATCATCAAAAAAGCAAAAGCTCCAGAAAAACATCTACTTCTGCTTTATTGACTATGCCAAGCCTTTGACTGTGTGGATCACAACAAACTGTTTTAAATTCTGCAAGAGTGGGAATACCAGACCACCTGACCTGCCTCCTCATAAATCTGTATGCAGGTCAAGAAGCAACAGTTAGAACTGGACATGGAACAACAGACTGGTTCCAAATCATGAAAGGAGTATGTCAAGGCTGTACACTGTCATCCTGCTTATTTAACTTATATGCAGAGTACATCATGAGATACGCTGGGCTGGATGAAGCACAAGCAGGAATCAAGATTGCCAGAAGAAATATCAATAACCTCAGATATGCAGAGAGTTCCAGAAAAAAAACTACTTCTGCTTTGTATCTACTTCTGACACCACACTTATGGCAGAAAGCAAAGAAGAACTAAAGGGCCTCTTGATGAAAGTGAAAGAGGAGGTTAAAAAGTTGGCTTAAAACTCAACATTCAAAAAATTAAGATCATGGCATCTGGTCCCATCACATCATGGCAAATAGATATGGAAACAGTGACAGACTATTTTGGGGGGCTCCAAAATCACTGCAGATGGTGACTGCAGCCATGAAATTAAAAGACACTTGTTCCTTGGAAGAGAAGTTATCACCAACCTAGGGAGTATATTAAAAAGCAGAGACATTACTTTGCCAACAAAGGTCCATCTAGTGAAAGCTTTGGTTTTTCCAGTAGTCATGAACGGATGTGAGAGTTGGACCATAAGAAAGCTGAGTGCTGAAGAATTGATGCTTTTGAATGGTGGTGTTAGAGAAGATTCTTGAGAGTACCTTGGATAACAAGGAGATCCAACCAGTCCATCCTAAAGGAAATCAGTCCTGAATATTCACTGGAAGGACTGATGCTGAAGCTGAAACTCTCCAACACTTTGGACACCTGATGCGAAGAACTCACTCATAAAAGACCCTGATGCTGGGAAAGATTAAAGGCAGGAGGAGAAGGGGACGACAGAGTATGAGACGGTTGGATGCCATCACTACTGACTCAGTGGACACGAGTTTGAGTAAGCTCCAGGAGTTGGTGCTGGACAGGGAAGCCTGGCATACTGCAGTCCATGGGGTTGCAAAGAGTCAACATGACTGAGCAACTGAACTGAACTGAATGTGATGTAGCGTTGTGCCATGAAGAAAACGTTATATTTATAGACATTTACTTATATTCACTGAATTTATCTTATTAAATATCATTAACATTAAAAAAATTGAAATACAGTATTTAATAGCAATCAAAGACACAAAATATTTAGAATAACTATTAACAAAAAAACCAGAACTTAAAATTTTACACTAAAAACTATACTATAGTGTTGCTAGAAATTAAAAATAACAGAAACGAGAGAGAAAATTGTGATCATGGGTCATAAGACAAAATGATGTCAAAAGTCAATTGATCTATAGATTTAATGCAGTTGTGTCTGACTCTCTGAGATCTCACAGACTATACAGTCCATGGAATTCTCCAGGCCAGAATACTGGAGCGCGTAGCCTTTCTCTTCTCCAGGGGATCTTTCCAACCCAGGGATCGAAGCCAAGTCTCCTGCATTGCAGGCAGATTTTTTTAGCAGCTGAGCTACTAGGTAAGCCCAGATTTAATAAATTTCACTATAAATCCCAGTAAGATCAGTCCTGGGTATTCACTGGAAGGACTAAAGCTAAAGCTGAAACTCCAGTACTTTGTCCACCTCATGCGAAGTGTTGATTCATTGGAAAAGACTCTGATGCTGGGAGGGATTGGGGGCAGGAGGAGAAGGGGACAACAGAGGATGAGATGGCTGGATGGCATCACTGACTTGATGGTCATGAGTTTGAGTGAACTCCGGGAGTTGGTGATGGACAGGGAGGCCTGGCGTTCTGCGATTCATGGGGTCGCAAAGAGTGACTGAACTGAACTGAAGCTTTTTTTTGGTAGAAACTGACAACCTTTCAAAATTTACATGGAAATGCAAAGGATATAGCACAAACAAAGCTTTTTTTTTTTTTTTTAAGGAAGACTTACAGTATTTAATTTTAAAGCTACAGAAATCAAGGGTGAGGTGTTGGTAAACTGAGGGCCACAAAGACCCATGAACCAGAGGAGTTCAGAAGTGGGTCCACAAAACACAGTAAACTGATTGTCATTTGAGGTTGAAATTTGGTTGGGAAAGGATAGTTTTTTAATAACAAACATTGAAATATTTAATAAAAATAGAGGTAAATTAGATATACATGTGTTAAAAAACATTCATCTCTTAATCTCACATCATACATAAGAAATAATGCAAACTAGATCTCAGACTTATACATAAAGGCTAAAAATGAGAGGGGAGATCTTTGCAATAATGGAGCAGGCCAAGATGGCTTAAATAATAACTCATGCTCTGAATCTAGCAGAAAACCTCAACAAAGGACAAAATGAAAATTATAATACAACTTCACTTAAATATATAGATATATATCTACTTGAATTCCACGGGAGTTAAATATTACAAATATTTCCATTAAAATCAGAAACAACACAGTGTTGTCTTCTACCATGCCTACTATTCAACATCATAGTGTAACTTAATCCATGCAAAGAGAGAAGAAAAACGAGTAAGAGCTAAAAATATTTGAAAATAAAATATAAATCTGTTCTGACTTCTGGATAACACAATTAACTATCCAAAAATCAAGCAAAGAAACCAAAAAACTATCAGATTTAAGAAGAGTTGGCTGAGAAGGTCAAATACAAGAACAGAAAAGTCATTTGTTCTCCTATACACTAGTAATAATTTTTTTGAAAATATAACAAAAGGGACCATTCATAATGGCAAACAAAACTGAAAAGTACACAGGAATGAATCTAGCAAGGAATGTTCAAGATTTCTTATAATTAAAAACTATAAAATATGAATATACTGCTACTGAAAAACAGGAAAAGAGTGGAGATGGAAATACACAAATTCTGTATTACCCTAATCAAAATCCCAAAACAATTTTTAACAGAACTTGACAATTTAATCCTAAAGTATACCTGGAAGATGAAATTTTTTACTTTTTATATCGCTATATAATTTTAAAATTTACAAATTCATATTTGTGTCACTTGTCTAATAATTTTTTTCCAGATCTACAGAGATATAATTGACATAGAATACTACTAAATTAAAGGTGCCAACAGGTACATGAAAAAGATGTTGGTCAACATCAGTCATTATCAAGGAAATGTACATCAAATCTACAATGAGGTTATCACCTCAAACCTCTTAGAACTGCTATGAACAAAAAGACAAGACATAACAGGTGTTTGTGAGGATGTGGACAAAGGGAAACACTGTGCACTGTTGGTAATGTGAACTACACCTTACATCTTTCTTATACACACACACACACATACGTATGTGTCTGTGCTGTATATAAAATGGGATATTATTCAGCCATGAGAAAGGAAGAAATTCTGACATTTGTAACAATATGGATAAATCCTGAGGACATTATACAAAGTGAAGGAATAATTTTTAATTAATAATCATTTTCCTACAGTTTAATGATCAAGTTCCAAATTTACATTTATACAAACTTCCTAATGAAAGTCTGTAACTACCAGACTAACTACTATCATAGTTATATTTACACTTCTTTATGATGTTTCTTTACATGTAAATTACATTTATAACACTCAAGAAGTCTAGATTGTGAGAATATCCATTTTATTTATCAGTTTGAAAGAGGAATATAGAAAAAACTACCAAATATCTCATTTTCATATTTAGGAATTTCAATAGCATCCTCAGACTTAGTGAAATAATTTACTTAGTGGGACATAAAACCAAAATTCAGTGAAATAATTAAGAGTACTGCCTACTTTATACGGCACTGCAGGACTGTATCCTGCAGGTCTGCAAGCTGAAACCAATGTAAAGCAATCTGACAACTGGATCTGTAACTTATAAGAATTTTATAAAAAAAAATTTAATATTCTCTATTACTGTCAGAAATATATAGGTAGGAAAATCAAACATGATAAAATTAACATTTATTTAATATACTGTACCTTAAAACATTAGAATCATTGAGAATTAACTGATCAGGAGTAGTTTGAATGGACCTGCCTTATTCTCATCATTTGAAGTATCCAGCAAACATCTTTAGGGCTTCCCACGTAGCGCTAGTGGTAAAGAACCGCCCTCCAATGAAAGAGACATAAGAGACTTGGATTCTTTTCCTGGGTTGGGAAAATCCCCTGGAGGAGGGTATGGCAACCCACTCCAGTATTCCTGCCTGGAGAATGCCATGGTCAGAGCAACCTGGTGGGCTAAAGTCCATGGGGTCACAAAGAGCTAGACACAGCTGAAGCGACTGAGCCTGCATGCATGCAAGCATCTTGTGTATCTTGGTAAATTGACTCTAAGTCTGGGTCAGCTCCCAGGATTGTGTCCTTTATACTTCTGCTGTTGTGAATCGTCTCCCAGAGTTCCTCTAACGCGAAGCTTTGGGCGGCATCTCTTCCTCTGGCATATCTTCAGCCTTTCATCACAACCATTTCCTCATTTACGCTGAAAACCCTGCCTTACTGAAGTGCCTCTAGCCACATGTTTGTGCGTGCGCAGTTGTGTCTGACTCTCTGCAATCCCATGGACTCTAACAGCCCGCCAGGCTCCTCTGTCCATGGGATTTCCCAGGCAGGATTTAGAGTCTCTCCAAAAGTGGCAGCATCAGCATTCCCACAGTCAGCAATTTCTCCACAATTCCAGTTACATTCTACCTGGATTTCATTTCTAGTGTTATCACTTTTCATTTCCTTCCTGCATTTTTATCTTTGTTGATCAAATCCTGTTTTTAATCATCCAGTTTGGTAAAATGTAAAGTGGGCTTCTCACTGGTAAACAAGGAGGGATCACTGCTGCATGCTTTGCAGTCTGTACACAAGCGGAGCAACACACACAGTGACCAACTGCTAAAAATAACTTTGAAAGAAGTGACATGACGTACGCATATTTGTTATATATATAGTGAGTTGAGGACTGAAGAGTTAGTGATGAAACTTGTACAGTATGCAATTACTAAGTCAATATACCAGGATAACTGAAATATAAACCTATTGTGAGGAGACTGGTGTTATTTAAGCTGTGGTGACTGAAATTCAAATACCAAAGCCATGTAAAGCAAGGAACTACCTCTCCATAAACACTATTAATATACAGTTAACATTCTGTGTGCCCAGTCACTCAGTCGTGTCCAACTATTTGTGGCCCCACAGATTGAAGTCTGCCAAGTTCCTCTGTCCATGGGATTTTTCAGGAAAGAATACTGGAGTGGGTTCCCGGTACCAACTTCAGGGGATCTTCCTGACCCAGGGACCAAACCTGTGTGTCCTGTGTCTTCTGCATTGCAGATGGATTCTTTATCTGCAGAGCCACTAGGGAAGCCTTGGTTTAACATGAACAAATGAAAAATTTACCAGAAACTCTCCAACATTTGCCTTCGTTACCAAATGACATAAATCTAAATAAAAGAATCACGCAAGGTCTACAGGTATAATTAGTCCTTGGCTTTTACATATTGGGTTTTCACAACAACAAACTTTTGAACACAATAAATTCATATCTATAATCAGCCTTCATAAACGGGATTTGGATTTTAGAATAGAGATTTCAGACTCTCATATGGTGGGACTGTCTGCTGGAAAACAGTACTGTTTCAGCTATGTTTACATCCTACTACAGTACAGTTTATTTGTGCAATTACATGAATTTACTACATTTTGACCTGATACAAAAAGTTCTGGAAAACAAAATCAGCAATGGTGGTGAAAAAAGCAAAGTACTAGTAAGAATGACAAGGTCTGACAAATTTAATTCCACTGCGACAAGCAGACTCTTTAGCAAATAGTCACTGAATTAAGCCAGTTTTTTTCACTGTCAATATAAATAATCCAAAAAAAAAAAAAAAGAGCAAGAGCCACACAAATTGCAAACATATTTTTAAACTTATTATATAATCAGAAATTGCATTATATTTTTAATTCTGACAGTAGAACCCCTTACATAATAATATATTAGACTACTATCTGAATTTTGCATTATAATAGAAAAGTAGAGAATGTTTTTACATCTATTAATATTCATTAGAAGTTCTATGCTGATAAACTGAATAAATCATTTGTATTGGTAGTAAAGAAATTTGAAGACCAGAAGAAAGGATGCTCACAATTTTTAGGTCATAGATGACCAAAAAAAAATCCTTTAGCTCATTAGTATCCCTCTTTGTAGGAAGTCAAAATATTGTAGTACATAATCTTACTTTCTCTTCAAACTGATTAGCACTCTCTATTTGACAAAAGAAATATTTGAGAAACAGAAAAGATAGAATTAGAACTCAAGTTTCTGAATTGTGTCACTTCATTACTTCTTCCAAAACATTTTAGATAGGAAATTTTAAGTTAATAATAAAGGGTAGATGGGAATGCTGGATTTGGTATTTAACATATTCTATAACATATATTTTTAGCATATCACTACTTGTCATTTATTCAAAAGTCAAAAAGATCTAATTACTTTACCTACCCCAACAATCCGTTTCATAGCATCCAATTTAGCAGAATCTTTGTTGCTCTCTAACATTTGCTTTAGATCTTCATTTCTACACACAAAAAAAGAAAAATTTCATATTTAGATTTTATATGACACAGGCATTAAAACATGTAATTTTAATAACATGATGTACATTACCAAATTATTTTATTTATAATTAAATACATGTTTCTCGTCTAACCCTACAAAATAATATCAAAGTGGTTAAATGGAATAGAACACTACCCTAACAAAGACATCTACAAGTTAAATAAATAAATAAAGTTAAATAAATGTAGGAAAATCAGAACAAGACTCACGAAGTACGTCAATGTCAACATCTTGGCTGTGATATTGTACTACAGTTTATCATTGAAGGAAACTGGGTAAAGGGCACACAGAATCTCTCCGTATTACTTTTTATACCTGCATATGAATCTATAATTATTTCAAAATCAAAAGTTTAATTATAAAAAAAGTTACATAACAACTCATTTATAAGATGACACACCAATTTTTTTGAATGGTCAAAAAACCTGAACAGGCATTTCACACACACTAAAAGATTAGGAATATTGTTAATTACTTAAGGTCATTATGTCAATAAAGCAGAAATAGATGTTTTTCTGGAACTCTCTTGCTTTTTCCATGATCCAGCAGATGTTGGCAATTTGATCTCTGGTTCCTCTGCCTTTTCTAAAACCAGCTTGAACATCAGGGAGTTCACGGTTCACATATTGCTGAAGTCTGGCTTGGAGAATTTTGAGCATTACTTTACTAGCATGTGAGATGAGTGCAATTGTGCGGTAGTTTGAGCATTCTTTGGCATTGCCTTTCTTTGGGATTGGAATGAAAACTGACCTTTTCCAGTCCTGTGGCCACTGCTGAGTTTTCCAAATTTGCTGGCAAATTGAATACAGCACTTTCACAGCATCATCTCTCAGGATTTGAATCAGCTCAACTGGAATTCCATCACCTCCACTAGCTTTGTTCGTAGTGATGCTTTCTAAGGCCCATTTGACTTCACATTCTAAGATGTCTGGCTCTAGATTAGTCAACACATCACAACCACTTTGGAAAACTGGGAGTTCCTTCCAAATTTAAACATAAACCTACTATGTGATCCAGTCATTCCACTTTCAGAGAGAGAAAAACATATTTCTACAGAATAACTTAAAGAATATGCATAGCAGCTTTATCCACAGCAAAAAAACAGAAACAATCTAAATGTCCATCAGCAAAATGGGAGTTAGCCATGCACTGGAATATTACTCACAAAGGAAAAAGAACCAACCACTGATACATGCAATAATATGGATGAAGTCCCAAAATTATTATGTGACTGAAAGACATCAGACACAAAAGACCATAACTGAATTAATTTAAAGTTCTAGAAAATGCAATCTGTAGGGGCAGAACCAAGGTAGTGGATTCATAAGTAGAAGGAGAAATGGACAAAGGGACATTAGAAATTTCTTCCATAAGAAGATGGAAATGTTGTGTATCTTCTTAGTTGTGGTAGCAATTTCACAGATCTATACATCTGTCAAAAACTCATCTAATTATAATCTAAAATTGGGTAATTTGGTGTATGAGAATTATACCTCCATTAAAATTTTTTTAAAAAGTTTTTGTAGTGTTTTATTCACATTTGTGAATAAGATATAAATACTCCAAAAGATTAAAAGAATTTATCTGTTTCTGAGAAATACATTATTAAGGATCTGATAAGCCATCCTTATACATACTCTGAAATTAAGAGTATCACACAAATCTCAAGCTTACTCAAGAATTTAAATCACTGAACCTTATTTTAGGACAGCACTGAAAAATCCTCTTAAATGACTATAAAGATTGTAGTATTACAAACTATAACTAATCACTTTGTACTCGTTGTCAGTTTATGATTAGCAATTTTTAATAGTTTCTACAACAAACTCTCCAGAAAAGAGATTTTAAAAATTGACTCCACACAGCTTCACGCAATATGCTTCAAGGTGCTCACATGCACGTGCACATGCATCAGAAGCTCTCTGATCTCAGCTTAAGCTTAAGTAGGTGAGAAGAGCTTCCTTAACTACTCTAAACAGATAGCCTTGACAAAAGTACTTTGCATTTTACAAATTTAGCCCTAATACAGGCAGTAAGCACATACCAAGAATAAATGATTGACCATGCGTTATTATGAGCTGAGTTGTGTCCCTTCCAAAGTTTCTATGTGAAAATCCTAACCCTTAATACCACAGAATATGAATGTATTTGAAGAATCATTGAAGAGGTTAATTAAATTAAAATAGGTCAACATGGGTGGGCCCTCATCCAATATAAGCGATTTTTTATAAGAGCAGGTTAGGACTGATTCACAAGACCAAAAGATAGCCATGTGAGGGCACAGCAAGCAGGCGGCCATCGCAAGCCAGGAGAGTGGCTTCCGCGGAAACCAAATCTGCCAAACTCTGATCTGCAATTTCTAGCCTCCAGGATCCAGGGAAATAAATTTGTGATTAGGCCACTGCATCTGTAGTATTTTGTTACGGCAGTCCTAGCAAACTAATATTGAAGTTAAATGTTGCAAACTGTCATTGCAGGAAAAATAAATAAAGGCAATGAGATTTATTATGAAAAAGTTACTCTTCCTTTCCAAGCAGCTCATAAAATTAAATACAATGGTGACCACTAGCAAGACACAATAAATAATCACAATAACTACTTTCTCTAATTAAAAATATAGCTAGAAAACATACAAATAGTAAGAAAGCAACATATAAGAACTACATCTGAGGATATATAACAACCAAATATAAAATACTCCAATTGCTCACTGCAATGAATTCAGAATTCCTTCTTAAAACTCCCTGTTCTTTCACATTGCACTGTTAACTGAAAAGGAACAAAAATTCCTTTTGTTGAAACTTTTTGTGGCAGGACCCACAAATCATGTTTTTTCCCCCTTCTACTTTTTGCTTTTTTCCTATTTCACTTACTGACCATGTAGGCTTTTATATTTTAAAAATAAAAACCTAAAAGAAATCTTTTAAAACTTTTTGGAAATAAGAACTTGAAAAAAGGTAAAGTAATTAGACAAGTAAACAGAAAGAAAGTATGACCACACATGTACATGTCAAAAAAAAAAAAAAATTCATTTTCTCATGTCTGATCCCTTTTTTCCCCAAGCGTATTCTACCAATCTTCTCTACAAGTGTTATCTGGAGAGAAAAATGAGCAATGAAGAATAATGAAGTGTCAATTTTCAGGACATTCCAACCTCCAACTCCAGAAGTAATCTTATTCACGGCCTAATGAAAACTTGGTTTGTTCCTTATGCTACCGGTCCCTTCCCAAACACCTTCACGTCCTGATCCATTCTCTTAAACTACAAATAAGAAAACAGGAACCCAATATAAAAGTCAAAGGTTTTGCTCTTCGTGCGTAACAGAAAAGATGGTCTTCAATAACAAATATAACTACCTTCAGTGTTAACATGGGTAGAAAGCTAGTAACTTTGAGGTTCAGAGAAAAGAAACAAGAAAATTCCTAGGCACTGCTTCAACCTGATATAATATTCAACTTCTCAGATATGTCATAAAGACCTATTGAAAATTCTGATATAAATTACATATCTCTACCCAAATTCCTCTATGCTTGTCACCAAAACAGTAAAGATATGGGAAAGTTAACACCAAAACACCTTGTTTACTCTCAAAATATGTTCCCTTGTATTGAGCCATTTTAGTCTACCTCCTTCATTATACAGATTCAAACATGGTCGATTAACACGTATGACTATATTAATCTTAAGAATTTATTTTATAATTTTGAAAAATCTAAATAAGGAACAAAAAGAAATTCTTTGTGCGAAACATCAAGAGTTGATTCAAAACAATGCTGAATTAGTAACATTTTTCATTGATTCTACCAAAAACCAATCTAAATACTGCTTTTTTAATTTACCTAGTTCTTCATTTTACTTACTTGTAGCTTTTCAGCTTTTGAGTATTAAAATACAACTTTATTTTTACATAAGTGACATCTTGTGGTGTTAAGTGGTATAACTTTTCCTTTCATGTTCAAAATAAGCTTTTTATAGTTTCAAGGACCGAAGAAAAATAAGTAACTGGAAAGTTAAGGAAAATCTTACTGTCACCAAGAAGTCACTTTTACTTCAGCACTGTGTAAAGCAGCAACTATTCAAAAAGCAAAATTTTAACAGTTAACCTTTCAGAACTTAAATAGTAAAGCTTTTACAGTGTATAAACTACCTCTTTTTAAAAAATCTGCAATCCATAACTCATTAAAACCTCCTACTCCTTTGAAAGACTGTGTGATTAAGGGGAAAACTAACACAGCAGCACTGAACACTGTCTCGGCGCTTCTCCTGATCTGATCAGAGAAGGACCGGCCCAAGAGCCATTACCAGCAAATTCTTGCCACGAATCCAAGCAGACATAAACAGAAGCTGAGAGGCTATACTTAGGGCACTTCAACAGTGTAGTTTTTTATTTTTGAATGTAACAGAAAACTAGGGCTAGCATTTTGCATGCTTTTTCCAGCAATTCATTTTTTACTGTATTTTATAGAAGTATCTATCCATAATGGACTGGAAATTTAAAAGAAAAAAAAAGGGGGGCCCTACACCAGTTTGAGAGCACTGTGCTACATAATTACTTCCTTTTCTCTCAAAAGAAACACAAAAATTTGGGTACTACAGACAGTAACACTTGAATTTTTAATCCAGGAATGATGGATTGGGAAAAGAATGAATACTGATTTCCAATCGGCAGTAAAGTACATCCTCCAAAGGACCCATCAAAAATCTTTGATGGAGGAGGAATGAAACTTTCTCAGCTCAGTCCAGTCACTCAGTCGTGTTCAACTCTTTGCAACCCCATGAACCGCAGCACGCCAGGCCTCCCTGTCCATCACCAACACCCAGAGTCCACCCATCCATTGAGTCAGTGATGCCATCCAACCACCTTATCCTCTGTCGTCCCCTTCTCCTGCCCTCAATCTTTCCCAGCATCAGGGTCTTTTCAAATGAGTCAGCTCTTCACATCAGGTGGCTAAAATACTGGAGTTTTAGCTTCAACATCAATCCTTCCAATGAACACCCAGGACTGATTTCCTTTAAGTCCTTGCAGTCCAAGAGACTCTCAAGAGTTTTCTCCAACACCACAGTTGAAAAGCATCAATTCTTCAGCGCTCAGATTTCTTTCTAGTCCAAATCTCACATCCATACATGACTACTGGAAAAACCATAGCCTTGACTAGACAGACCTTTGTTGACAAAGTAATGTCTCTGCTTTAAATATGTTGTCTAGGTTGGTCGTAACTTTCTTTCCAAGTAGCAAGCGTGTTTCAATTTCATGGCTGCAATCACCATCTGCAGTGATTTTGGAGCCCTCCAAAATTAAAGTCTGACACTGTTTCCCCATCTATTTCTCATGAAGTGATGGGACCGGATGCCATGATCTTCGTTTTCTGAATGTTGAGCTTTAAACCAACTTTTTCACTCTCTTCTTTCACTTTCCTCAAGAGGCTCTTTAGTTCTTCTTCACTTTCTGCCGTAAGGGTGGTGTCATCTGCATATCTGAGGTTATTGATATTTCTCCTGGCAACCTTGATTCTTGGTGGTGGCCAAGAGGAGCTACCCACGCCCGAGGTCAGGGGCAGTGGCCGGGAGGAGCTACCACAGGTCTGAGGTAAGGAGCGGTGGCTGCGCCTTGCTGGAGCAGCCGTGAAGAGAGACCCCACATCCAAGGTAAGAAAAACCCAAGTAAAGGTAGGCACTGAGAAAGGGCATCAGAGGGCAGACAGACTGAAACCACAAGCACAGACAATAGGTCAATCTGATCACACGGACCACAGCCTTGTCTAACTCAATGAAACTAAGGCATGCCGTGTGGGGCCACCCAAGACAGGCGGGTCATGGTGGAGAGGTCTGACAGAATGTGGTCCACTGGAGAAGGGAACGGCAAACCACTTCCGTATGCTTGCCTTGAGAACCCCATGAACAGTATGAAACTTTCTCAAGCCCCATCAAAAAATTCTACCTCTTCATACTTTGACAACTACTCAAGTGAAAGATGCTTCAACTCCAAAAGGTCCACTGTATACACAAATGCTGCTACCCAGTCACTCAAGTGTGTCCGACTCTTTGTGACCCCATAGACTGCAGCCACCAGGCTCCTCTGTCCATGGGGCTCTCCAGGCAAGAACACTGGAGTGGGCTGCCAATTCCTTCTCCAGTATACATGAATAGGTATGTAGGAATACGTATGTAGGGAAAAAAAGGCTGGGAACAAGAGTCAAAATTTACTTTCTTCTAGCACTGTGCAGCTAAAGGTACTGCACTTCATAATTAGTTTCCATGCACAAGGTGAAACCTCAGCAACTCTCCCTTGGATGACACTCAAAACTTTATGTAGTTCTGGGCACAAAGTATTAATTAATAAACACAAAAGTGAGTAAAACCAGAAAATTCCAACTACCGAATAATCCATTTATTAACTCTCTAAAGGGAGAAACCATAAATTATCCAAGTAAATATGAACTTTTTCTACTATACTCTCCACGAAACTAAAAATGAATAGTCTACAATTGCTATCACAACATCCTCAGTCCTTGGTAATCTTCGTTTTCTCTCTGCTTGTCTATTAAAATTTCTTTCACAAAAGTAAGAAATAACCTCCTTCTTTAAAAATCCAATGCAGAAATCTCATGAATACTTTTAGATTATTTGATATTTGATATAACTGACTACTTCTCTTCTATCTCTAAATTCCTTCTTCCCTTAGATTCTTAATTCTCCATTCTCATCTGGTTCTAATTTGCATTTGTGACATACCAATGAACAAAAATGATGAAAATCCCTGCCCTTGTAGAGTTTTCATTTTAGTAAGTAAAAGAGACAACAATCAAACATAATAAAAGAATAAATTTTAAAATCATGAGATGATATGAGGGAAAAACAGAGCAAAGGGAGAGAGAAGCCAGAAGGGAAAGGAAGAGGCAATTTTAAATAGGGTGGTCAGAGTAGGCTAAATAAGGAAATACCTGAACAAACATTTGCCAAGTGAGGGAGTCAGTTGTACTGATACTGGAGGGGAGGGACAGAGAGAAAGAGCACTCTAGGCAGAGCCTGTAGGCAGAGCAGATGCAGGAAGGTAAATAATACTAAAGGCTTTGGTGTCCACCCTGAATGAACTTAGGACCACAGGAGGGTGATGAATAGAGAAGTCAGTCTAATACACAGACAGAATCACTCTGGCTGTTACGTTCGGAAGACTCTGTAGGTACTTCCAGATCTGCCCACGCTGCTCTACGCCTGCCCAGAAAATGACTACAAAAACTGGAAAAAACAAATAAGGTAACTTTCTCAAGTCATCCAGGAAGAACTTAAGAGGCCAAGATCATGGAAGGAATGGAAGCACATAAAGTGGGCTTTTCATTCACATCAGCTTTTTTCTCAACTGCATTTCTCAAATCGCTATCTGGGAGAATAGAATCCAAGCATAAAAATGACAGTTTTGAAAGACTAAAGAGACAGACGTTAATGTTTGTGGCTACCAAAGGAACTGGAACTTGAAGGGTGAAACTACAGAAATCTGTGTACAAACTCCCTTCAATAGTTGGCTATGTTTTCACAGAGTAAGAATGTGGGAAATCCAGTAGAAAAGAACAGTGGCTGGGAGGTTAAATATTAATACCTGATCAGAGAGTTCAGCAACCACACACTGCAGGGAAGAGAAGCTGGAAACCAAGTCTCCCAAGGAGATGTGCTGGTGGTCTGATTCCTCAGTCGTGTCTGACTCTCTTGTGACCCATGAACTGTATGCCCGCCAGGCTCCTATGTCCATGGGATTTCCCAGGCAAAAATACTCTCCAGGGAGGTGTTGGTAAATACCCTGGCCTTTCAGTTAAGACCACAGGAGGGGCACAACTGAAAAGTAAGGCTATTTCTTAGGAGTATAAGAAAATGTTGATGTATGGCAAAACCAATACAGTCTTGTAAAGTAAAATAAAGTTTAAAAAAAAAAAAGAATCACAAAATTAAAAAAAAAAGAAAAACTGAAATAGACAAAACCTTTAAAAGCCTAAAACTGAACTTAAACAAGACCAAAGTGCTCTGCTAGCACTGTATTGTCAGAAAGAAAAACACATACACACACACACACACACAATCCTCTTTGGAAGACATCATTCAGAGACTCATCTATGTTCCTGATTACCTAGCATCTGATCAAAACTTAAAAGAGACACACTAAAAACAGGAACAAATAACAGGAAAGAGAGAGGGAGGGTGGAAGGAGAAAGGGAAGGAGAGAAGGGAGAGAAAAGACAAAAAGGAATACAAAGAGATCCAGGGTAACTCACAAACTAGTTATTAAACAGGGACTTTTAAACCACTACAATTAATATGGCAGGAAAATACAGGAAAAGATGGACAAAAGAGACAAAATAATAAAGTAGTAAAATCTATACAAAATAATCAAATGAACATTCAGAAATTAAAAGTATAGTGGATGAAATGAAGAACTCACTGCTGCTGAAAGTATAGTTTATGAAATGAAGAACTCACTAGATAGGTTTAAGAGCAGAGTGAAAATAGCAGAAGATAATAAGACTATTGAAAGTAAAGGCAGGTCAAGAGAAAATACAGTCTGAAGCACCAAGAAATACAAGAATGGAAAATACTGAATAGCACATCAGAGACATGTATAATATAATCAGAATATCGAACAGACCTAAAAAGAGGGAGGAGAGACAAGTGAAGTGAAATGAAAGTTGCTCAGTTGTGTCCAGCTCCTTGTGACTCCATGGACTATACAGTCCGTGGAATTCTCAGGCCAGAATACTGGAGTGGGTAGCCTTTTCCTTCTCCAAGGGCTCTCCCTAACCCAGGGATTGAACTCAGGTCTCTTGCATTGCAGGCGGATTTTTTACCAACTGACCCACAAGGGAAGCTCAAGAAGACTAAAGTGGGTAGCCTATTCCTTCTCCAGCAGATCTTCCAGACCCAGATTCTTTACCAACCGAGCTATCAGGGAAACCCCCAGAAGAACGGTACAAAAGCAATATTTCAAACGCTAACGGCTAAGAATTTTTCTAAACTGATGAAAGATGTAAACTTACTATATATTTTAAAATCTTAAAAAAAAGGAAAAACATAAAGCCATACACACGGAGACAGACAGACAGACACACACACACACACACACACACACACGGTCTAGAATAGTCAAACAGCTGAAAATCAAAAGATAATGAGAAAAATCTTTAATGCATGCAAAAAAAAAAAGACATTTCCTTAAGGAAAGGGTCAACAAAACTTAGTTAAAACAATACATAAATAAATGAGCTGGCTGTGTTCTAATAAAACTTTATACATATGAGGATTTCCAGGTGGCACAGTGGTAAAGAATCCACCTGCCATTGCAGGAGACCTAAGAGACATGGGTTTGATCCCTGGGTTGGGAAGATCTCCTGAAGCAGGAAATGGCAACCCACTCCTGTATTCTCATCTGGAAAATTCCATAGACAGAGGAGCCTGGCAGGCTCCAGTCCACATGTTCACATAGAATCAGATACTACTAAGCGACTGAGCACACATGCACAAATGCACAGGCCACAGTTTATTAATCCTTGTTTTAAAAGGATCAACAATAATACCGAGAGCCAACTTTTCAAAAGAATTTACAGATGTCAGAAGACAATCAAATGACATCCTTAAAAAGCTGAAAGAAAAAAGGCCAACAAACAATTCTATATCCACTGAAAGAAAATATGCTTTAAAGCTGAAGGTGAAAAAAGGTGATTTTCAGACCAATAACTGCTGAAGATCTGCTGCCAGGATATAAAAGGATATATATCAAAAGGAACTCTAAATTTACATGGGATTTATTCTAAATTTATATCTTTCATCTGTAAAGGAAAATGTCCATCTATAATGCAGAACTAATAGAAGAAAGACATTTATCCACGAGCATGACTGGCACTTTTAACACACCTCTCTTAGAACAAGTAGATAAAAAAATTCAATAAAGATGTAGAAAATATGAACACAAATAACCAGCTTAACCTGACATGCATAGAACAGTATATCCAACAACTCCAGAATAAACATTCTTTTCAAGTGCACACAGAACACTACTTATCAAAATAAAATTATATGCTGGATAAGATCTTAACAAATTTCAAAGATCTAAAACCATTTACATGGAATCTAACTAAAAATCCATAAAAGAAAAATAAAACTAGAAAATCCTCAGACGTTTGGAAAGATAAGCAACACAATTTAAATAACCTATGGGTCAAAGAAAAAATCATCAGGGATATTAGAAAATATTTTGAACTGACCAACAAAATTGCAGCATCTCACAACTCATGATATACAGCCAAAGCAGCACTTAGAAGTAAATTTATATTTCTAATTGGAAGGACTGATACAGAAGCTGAAACTCCAATACTTTGGCCACCTGATCCGAAGAACTGACTCACTGGAGAAGACCCTGATGCTGGGAAAGATCGAAGGCAGGAGGAGAAGGGGACGACAGAGGATGAGATGGTTGGATGGCATCACCGACTCAGTGGACATGAGTTTGGGTGAACTCCGGCAGTTGGTGATGGGAAGGGAGACCTGGCGGGCTGTGCTTCATGGGGTTGCAAAGAGTTGGACACGACTGAACAACCGAACTGAACTGAAATGAATATGAAAGAAGAAAGATTGAATATCAATATTCTAGGCTTCCATTTCAGGAAACTAGAAGAAGAACAGCAAGTTAAACTCAAACAGCAAGTAAAGAAATAAAGAATAAGGGGAGAATTCGATACAATAGAAAGAAACTACAACAGATAAAAATCAACAAAACTAAAGGATGGTATCTTTCAACAGGTTGTTAAGAAACTTAATGAGATCATTGTAAAGCACTTACCACCGGGCCTAGCACATTCACTTATTCGGTATGTACTAGGTTCCAGGAACTGTTCTAAGTACTGGGGATTTACATTCTAAGTGAGAATGCAGGGGAGCGGGGTAGGGATGAGGGGGAATGACAGAAATGACAGAAGAGGGAGGGAGGGAGGGAGGGAAGAAGAGAGGGAAAGGCAAGGGAAACAAATATAAACAGAATAAGTACTATTCAAATAATTAAAATAGGGTAATAAAGTTAAAGTAAGACTGGGCAATCACAAAAGATCTCTATAGGTAGAAGTGATCAGTTAAGCTGAGATCTCAAAAGACAAGGAGCCAACCACAGGAATTTTGCAAAGATACATGGCAGGAATAAACACAGATAATAAAGACCAAAAGAAGGTCTACAAAGGGTCTATAAATGTACACAATGGTTGTTTTCTCAAATACACTAAACACACAATAAATATTAGTTGAAAGAATACATGAACAAAGGTATATGCTAACCGTGTTCCTTAGAGGAATACAGGAAAACTCTTAAGGTTTCACTGGATTCCCAAAATAGTCCACGACCGGAATAAAAGTTAAAAACTAAGCATACATCTTCCATGTATACATTCTACATGTGCATGTTTTAAAATCCATGATGTCATATATATGTCACAGAAAGTCTCCATATTTGTCAAACCCTTTACCAAAGTCCTCAGCTACTATTCTGTTGGCAGGCAGCAGGAAGTAGATTTTACTTTTGCTCAGGATATAAGGAATACTTTCTAGAATGTGACTACTCATCCTTAAAGGAAATATCAGAATCATTCAGCTACTTAGGAACAAGCTAAAATTCTTTTTTCTATTTAACAGCACCATAAACCAAAGTTGCCATCTTCAATAAAAAGGCTCACGGAGTCTCAAAAGTCATTTAAATTTGATAAATATAAACACTGAAAGTTTAAAATTTTTTGCACTAAGAGTAAGTGAATATGGAATTTAACTCATAAGAAGCTAATTTCCTTAGAATACAAAAGACCCTTAACTAATCAACAAGAGTTGATCCAACAGGGAAATGGACAAAGGACATATAAGGTATTTCATTGAGAAAATAAAACCAATAAATGTGAGGGAGAAGATGTAATACACTAACAATTATAAAGATTTGGTGTAATAACATTTTAAAATGTTATTATATATATTATCATTTGGTAATATTATACATATATATGATCATTTGGCAAGAACTTTTTCATTGTGATTATCTCAGGGGGGTACAGGGGAAGTGATACATTTTCTCTATTACTAACATGCCTTACATAGATAACATATAATTAACTTATTTAGTCATCTGAAAGCGGTATTGTTTTCTAGAACTTAAAACATTATTTATTTATTTATTTTAGTATCACAGAGTCTCTAGGAAGTATGTGGAGTTACTCACTATTTAATTAATAAGGAAACTGAAGCTCAGAGAATATAAGGATAACATGCAAGTAAAAAATTAAACATGTAAGAAATTCTAAACATAATTTTCAAGTATACCACCACAGAATTAGGGAATAGCAAAGAATTAAATTTGAGTCTTATTTTGAAATCCAACATTCTTCCCATTTACTAAGAAAACATTTCAAGAATTATAGAATAAGTATGAAATCCATAACCTATGGTGCCACAATACTTCCCTAATTTTTATAATCAACCACAAGAAAACTGCTGCATTTTTTTCTCTTAAATTCAAAATTTTGTGAAAAGAAAATTGATCACTGGAACCATAATAAACACTAATTCTAACTATTCTCAGTAGTAGTCTAAAGCATCTGTGATACACTTCTGTCTAAGTCAAAATAAATTTTATTTTCACTGACATTACTTTGACTATATTTGGTTAAAATTATCTCATGTAGATTCATCAGCTCAAAATTAATTAGTATTACAGAATAGTGTATTCCATCCAAACAATTCATCTTTGTTGGCTCACATGCCCCAATGATACTGGCATGCCACTGTAACAATGGGCATGGTGCCACAGGACAGATGGGCATAAACACAGACATGCCAAAGAGTCAGTGTGTGCATCAAGTATGAGTATTATTATTAGATTTTCCTCCAAGAAATTCATAAACTACAGTAAAATAAATATAAGTTTTCTACTATGCTCATAAGATATGCCATCTCAAAGCTAGATTAATTTTTAAATCCTTAAAAAGAAAAAAATCAACTTTCCAAGGCCACAGAAGGCAAGTTTTCCATCTGATGAATTTGGATTAGCCTTCTGTTTAGGGAATTGAGGAAACCAATATGCAATCTCTACCTTAGATAAGCTTTGTCCCTGAAGCACTTGAAAATCTCAGTAAAAAATTCAGTTCTGAAAAAATCACTTGGCACTATTCTCAAAATGAAACAGTTCTGAGATCTGTTGAACAACAATGTGAGTATACTTAACACTAATGGATTATATCTTAAAAATTGTTAAGATGGTAAATTTTATGTTATGTATTTTTAATCACAATTTTTAAAAAGTCACACAGCCCTGTCAAGTTTCCTGGTGAAGGCCATGTAGGCCTAGAAACAGAAAAAAGTCCTACAATTTCCTATGACAGGAAAAAAAAATCTGAAAATGCAAATCACTGAGCTTCATATGTTTATTTTAAATTCTGCATTCTGTTGGAAAAAACTATTGTTAATTTTCAACAGATTAATTTATTTCCACATGTATTTTTAAATTTTTTAAATATAAAACATGATATTGACCAAATAATACTGAAAATTTTTATAATTTTTACCATATTAATGAAAAGTTTTAAAATACTAAAAATGCTGAAAAAAAATGGGGGGGTAATAATTTATAATCACTATTATCCAAAATCATTTGTTAAGTACTATATAAGGTACCAAGAAAGATGGCACTGTGTGTGTGTGTGTGTGTGTGTGTGTGTGTGTAAACAAAATCTATCTCTGACTTCCAGAAATTTAACTACATTTTCTTTTTAAAGAAATGTTCAAGGATCCAATCACCTTGGGAAATCCAATCTGTTATTTTGCAACTGTTCATATGTCAGACAGGCAGAACATTTAAGAACTGTCTATTTTTTAACTTTACTTACTATTTTTTGAGATTTTTTTTTAATGTAGACCATTTTTAAAGTTTTTATTGAATTTGTTACACTATTATTGCTGTCTTATGTTTTGGGTTTTTGGCCACGAGCCATGTGGGATCATAACTCCCTGACCAGGGATCACGCTTGCACCCCCAGCATTGGAAGGTGAGGTCTTAACCACCAGACTGCCAGGGAAGTCTCTGCTGCTGCTGCTAAGTCGCTTCAGTCATGTCCGACTCTGTGTGACCCCATAGACGGCAGCCCACCAGGCTCCGCCGTCCCTGGGATTCTCCAGGCAAGAACACTGGAGTGGGTTGCCATTGCCTTCTCCAATGCATGAAAGTGAAAAGTGAAAGTGAAGTCGCTCAGTCGAGTCTGACTCTTAGCCACCCCATGGACTGCAGCCCACCAGGCTCCTCCGTCCATGGGATTTTCCAGGCAAGAGTACTGGAGTGGGGTGCCGTTGCCTTCTCCAGGGAAGTCCCTTAATTTACTTTTAACTGACCACAGCATTTGTATCATCTTATGGCTCCCAAACTCTGTCTCTAGCCTAAGTTTTCCCTAAGCTCAACTCATGTATCCTACTGTCTATTATCTCTACTCGGATGCCTAATAGGTGTCTCACACTTAACGTGCTCAGTCTCACACTTAATGTACTCAAGCTCCTGAACATCTCCTCTCTTTAAAAAGTTCCTCTATATACAGTCTTCTTCATTTCAGTTGATACCAATCCCAAACTTCTAGCTGTTTAGGCAAAAAGCTTGTGCCCATCCTTGATATCTTTTTCTCTCACACACCACCATCCAAACCATCAGCCAATCTCACTGGATCTACTTTCAAAATATATCCATAATCCAATCACTGCTCCCCACTACCACCGATTGGACCAAGGCATCACCTTTTCTTGCCTGGATTACCATAGGGTGTCCTTGCTGGTCCCTGCCTCAGATCTGCAGTCTATTCCTAGTTCAGGAGACAAACAATATATTAAAAACATAAGCTGGGTCATCTCACTCTTCAGTTCAAAACCCTCCAATGGCTTCCTTCTCACACAGAGTAAAATCCAAGTCCTTACAAGGATGTACAAAAAGCCCTACACAATCCAGTCCTTACCTCTCTGATTTTATCTACTTCCCCCTCTTCCTTAATTCACTCTGTGCAGACATACTGGCCTCTTTGCTACACTCCCAGGTCAGAAATTCTTCTGCCTCAGAGCCTGAGCACACACAGTTCCTCTGACTGAAGACTTCTTTCTCCCCAGACATCTGCAAGTCACTCCCTCACCTACTTCAGGTATTCACAAGCATCTTTTCTTCACCCTGCTATTTCAAACTCAACCCAACCTCCATCTTAATTCTCTGTCCTTTCCCTGCCTTATTTTTCTCTATAGAGCTCCCTGTTATCAAATGACTGACCACATACTGACTTATTTTATTGCTTCTCTTCTTCAGATTGGAATATACTCCATGAAAGCAGGAATTTTGCCCACTGATTGATTAATCCCCAGCATTAAGAGTACCAAGCATAAGAAGGCACTCATATTTATTAAATGTTGTTACTTCTATATTATTTAGGTTATAGAAAGAAACATTAGAAATGAATAAAAAAAGGTCTCAAGTATTCTACAGACCATAACCTCTTTGAAAAAAGAAATACATCAGGCACACAATAGGCACTTAATAATGACTGACTGACTTCTAAATGCCCATTCTGCTCAAAACGTTCCAATGGCTTCTCTTCATACTCAAGAGTAAAATCCAAAGTCCTTACAAGGCCCTACACAATATGGCCCCCAACCTTCACTTTTCCCCCTACCTTCCCGCCCCCACAGTACTAAATTTCCCCCTCATTCTTTATTGACTACATCCTTAACCTAGGCTTTAAGAAATTTTAAGTAACTATTCTTAGAGTAAAACTCTGCCAACCCATGATCTTGGGACCAGCCTTATTCATAAGCCTCTCGCTTATCCCAAAGAAGGCAGTGGCACCCCACTCCAGTCTCTCACCTGGAAAATCCCGTGGACGGAGGGGCCTGGTGGGCTGCCATCCATGGGGTCACTAAGAGTCAGACACGACTGAGCGACTTCACTTTCACTTTTCACTTTCATGCATTGGAGAAGGAAGTGGCAACCCACTCCAGTGTTCTTGCCTGGAGAATCCCAGGGATGGGGGAGCCTGGTGGGCTGCCGTCTATGGGGTCGCACAGAGCCGGACACGACTGAACTGACTTAGCAGCAGCAGCTCGCTTATCCAGCTGGCATGCCACCTCACTCAGCTGCCAGATTAAAGATACTGGCCTTCTAATTAGGCCAGTCCCTATCAGCAATACAAGTAATCGGCCCATCAATAAGCAGACATTGACTATAAATTGTCCACTTTTGTAGATCTATAACTCTTTCCAGCTGACATGTTAAATAAGTCTTCCCTAAGTACATAAACCAAAGAATGTTATTCATAATAATGTGAAATACAGGAAAATCATTTCCTTCTTGATTATTCTACTTTGGGCTCTTCACTTTAAATTTTGAATTTGGACTGCAGGCAATTTGTTTTTGTCGGTAGTTCATTTATATTCACAATTGCAATACTGTCAAATTATTTCACTATAAAACATTTGTCATTCCATGAGCATTTGTAACTTTTCTGCAGTAAAAAAAGAACATTTCAACCCACCATCTGTCTGATCTTTTTGGTTTTACTCATTCAGTTCTAGCAATGTTACCTCAAATTCTAAATATTTTTAGAAATAATCTCTCACATCCTGGGATTTAATAGTAAGGCTTGATTTTAAATATTCTAGATTTTCTCCTTAGATTTCACAAAATCAATGTTCTTAAAATAACATACTCTATATTTTCTTGGTTGAGTATTTAAGATAAACTGTAAAAGTCAGAATTGAATCTCCTCCAAGAAGAAATGCAAGCTAAGCAAATAAAATAGAACAGTTAAAATCTATTGCAAAGCAGGACTCTGCAGTATTTTATCACTTTTTTTGTTCAATGTGGTAAAATATTATTTGATTGAAGAACATTTCAAGAGTTAAATTATAGGAACCCTACTGCACCACTCAAAGTGACAATCCTTAACCTGAATAGGTAGCCCTTTGTAGAACTAACAGTCTTACTCACATGAAGACAAAAACAACTAATTCATCTACCCAGAAATGAACTGCAGATATCATTATATAGCTTCTTCTTTTGTTAACAGCCATCTTGGAAGACACGACATTTACTTCGTAAAAGAGCAATAAAAACACTGGAATTGGGAGCTGCCTAGTGGCCCAGTAGCTAGGACTCAGCGCTCTCACTGTCACGGCCAGGATTCAATCCCTGGACAGGGAACTAATATCCCACAAGCCACACAGTGCGGCCAAAATAAAATATGCGCTTAAACTGCCTTATATTTCCTATGTTCCTTGTAAATAAAAACATTAGGGCCCAATTTACATATACAGCATGGCAACTACGCTGTTAACATCGCCATAACTAGATTAAGTGGCCATAAATTCCAACAAGCTAAGCAGAATTAACAAGATGAGCAGTAACCAAAACTGGAGTTATCAGAACTCAAAGGAATTAAATCTTCAGAAATCGAAGATGATGACAAGGACAAAAATATGCTACAGAAATCATTAATGGAGTATATTTTCTTACCAGCAGCACCGAATTCCTAAACACAAGAGAAAGGAATTCACAACGAAGAGCCTGTGCCTCTTCATAATATGCTAACAACTCAGAGCTCCAGCATTTTCAGCATCTCAAACTAAAATGTGTTTGACATTTCAAAATTCCAGCATGTCCATTTTCTTCAGTAAATCACTGTTTACAAAAACAAAGGCTTATAGACACATGTGTATGTACGGCTGAGTCCCTTTGCTGTTCACCTGAAATTATCACAACATTGTTTGTTAATCTGCTATGAAAGTGAAAGTGGCTCAGTGTGTCCAACTCTTTGTGACTCCATGGACTATACAGTCCATGGGATTCTCCAGGCCAGAATATTGGAGTGGGTAGCCTTTCCCTTCTCCAGGGGATCTTCCCAACCCAGGGATCAAACCCAGGTTTCCCACATTGCGGGCAGAGTCTTTTATCAGCTGAGCCACAAGGGAAGCCCAAGAATACTGGAGTGGGTAGACTATCTCTGCTCCAGCAGATCTTCCCGATCCAGGAATTGAACTGGGATCTCCTGCATTGCAGGTGGATTCTTTACCAATGGAGCTATCAGGGAAACCCTGTTAATTGACTACACCCTAATACAAAATAAAAAGTTTAAAAAAAAAAAACAACTCAGTGGGCCAAGTTCACATTAAAATGTACTACTCATTCAGGGGAAAAAAAATAAAGGCTTATAAGAAGTCATTTTTTGTTAGGTATATCACAGTGAAAACTTGAGAATTACTACACAATTTAATACTATATATTTGTACTACTTGTATTAGTTCACATTAGCCTTATCTCACCAAATATATTCTTAAAGGTAAGCTAAAATCTTATCTGCTGAAAACACATAAGAATTAATTATACTTAATGGTATAACCCCACATTTGCAAATAAAAATGCTTTTTGAAGAATGGTATAGACTTCAAAATCTTTATTATAAAATTCATTCAACATCCACCTACATGACAATTCTAAGTCAATTAATCCTGACCACAACAAAACCAGAAGCAATGACATAAAGAAAATGGCTGTTTGGGGCCTTCACGGTAATGCAATAATACATTAATAGGGATAGCAGGTTAGGTTTTTCCTTCTGTATAAGGGTCACAGAATCTGGTCGTGTTTATTTTTAACTACACTGGCTAAAGAGACAGTAATTATTAGTAGAATCTGAATCATCAATGATCAGGCATTAAGTAAAAGATCTAAAATATTTATTGTGCAAAATTATGAGCCAAACACTTTCTAGGCATCTTCACATAAACTACACTATCTAACTAAGGGACTCGTTGGTGGCTCACAGGGATACTGGTGCCTGGCAAGTGTCATTTAGGAATCTCTTCTAGTAACCAGTGTCAGGACCCAGACCACCAATCAGCCCACAGGCACCAGTCCTGGAACACTCTAAACCAAAGAGTAGCTGGGGGTACCCAGTGCTGCCCACCAAAGGGCCAGGTGCCATAGGACCCATCGAGCCCTCAGCTACCCCAGGACCCGCCCTGTCTACCAGAAGGCTCAGGACACAGCCCACCCACCAACGCGT